>KZ653654.1:4339-16620 GCA_001010745.2 Gerris buenoi | reverse complement strand
GGTACTCGGATCCCCTATATATATATATATATGTATGTATACATTATTAATATTATTGATCAGGTATGTCGAGGATTTCACAGACAAACTCGGTGATGTCATAGGGGTTGGTTTCCTGCTCTTTGCAGAAGGGATGCTCCAGCAGCTGTGTGTAATTAGGTCTTTCTCGGTAGTCTTTCTTCAAACTGCAAAATAAAATACATTATATTAGACTAGCCGTTATGCCCGTGGCAACGGGCAGAATAAATATGGTTAAAAAAAGAGCTAATTATAATTAAAATATTTAAATAGATATGTACTGTTTAAATAGTAAGTTTTATGCAGTGTTTCATAACAGAGGCATGGCTCAGAGGTAGAGCGCGCGCTTACTGAGCTGGAGGTCACTGGTTCAATACCAGCTTATGGCTCATCAATTTTAACGTTATAAATCATTTAAAGGTGCGTCGTCGCCCGTCGCGACACTACTCGATTATATAAAAGATAAATCAAAGTTGAGGTCGTAGGTTCAATTCCACTCCTAAGCACTTTGATTTACATGGCTCACAGTTGATCACATTGTATTTGCATTCGGGTAACCTGAGTGAAGTGGCTGACCAGAATAGGTGAATAGGTGATGAGGTGAATAGGTTCCAAAATTCTACGTCCAGGACAAGGTACGTATGATTTACTTCAAACTTTTTCCATAAAAAGTCGGACCTCCATATAACAAACTCGGTGGTTCGAGGGGAAAAAAATTGTTATGTAACAATTTTTCTCAATGATGTACTTACATACACATTTATGTACATACGATTTATATCTGCTTGAACTAGCCGGTGTACTGAAAATTCTTCAAATAAATTGAAATTCCAAGTCAAGAGCTTTTATACAACCAAAACAAATTGTCTAAATGGAGACTAGAGATTTCTCTCTACACAGCAAGAAAAACCTAAAAATGGTTCTAAGAAAATATAAAAAAGCAAAAACACCGCAAGAATTAATTCACAGAAAGTTTGTCGGTCAGATCTTAGTCCTTTTTCTAAGAATTTAGTTTGTTGTAGAGAAATCATTTTCTTTCTATAGAAACACTTTCTTTTTTTTAAGTTTTAGGTAGTATTCATACTACGGAAAGTTTACATGTTAATTTAAATCAAATAATAATCATTGTTAATAATTATTATTAACAATGGGAAACAGATTGAGAAAAATAGACTCCAGAGCCAGGATTTGAACCACGGGCCTCTATTTCCAGTATAAGCACTCTACCAACACTCTACATGTAGAGGCCCATGGTTCGAGTCCCGGCACTGGAGTCCATTTTTCTCTGTTTGTCTCCCATTGTTAATAATAATTATAATTTGATTTAAAATAGAAACACTTTTACATAGAGAATCCATAGGAAAAGAATCCATAGGAAATAAAAAACATTTGTAATANATTACCCTTGGCGAAGAAATCCGAGTGTTTGTTAACAGGAGGTAGATTAGGATCGTTAATGTCCCCGGTGTTAGTGAAGAAAACGTAAGGTTTGACTGGTATCAGATTAGGAGAGTTATTCCAAACATCCTTCCTGTCGTCTATTATACACACTAACTCATCTCCGTTAGGAAACAAAGCTCTGTAAACAAAGCAACGGCACACTATAATTACAATGCAACCTGGAGTACTTTCCATAGCATGTTTGGAATAACCCCAGTCCTAAAAACATTGGTCACATCTGCTCCACTATTTACTAGCCGTTATGCCCGTGGTAACGGGCAGAATAAATATGGTTAAAAAAAGAGCTAATTATAATTAAAATATATATGTACTGTTTAAATAGGCATGGCTCAGAGGTAGAGCGTGCGCTTACTGATCCCAGCTTATGGCTCATCAATTTTAACGTTATAAATCATTTAGAGGTGCGTCTTCGCCCGTCGCCGTCGTCGGGACACTACTCGATTATATAAAAGATAAGTCAAAGTTGAGGTCGTAGGTTCAATTCCACTCCTAAGCACTTTGATTTACATGGCTCACAGTTGTATTTGCATGTATCACATTTTATTTGCATTCGGCTAACCTGAGTGAAGTGGCTGACCGGTTAGTTAATAGGTTCCAAAATTCTAATTCCAGGACAAGGTACGTATGATTTACTTCAAACTTTTTCCATAATCAGTCGGACCTCCATATAACAAATTCGGTGGTTCGAGGGGAAAAAATTGTTATGTAACAATTTTTGTCAATGATGTACTTACATACACATTTATGTACATACGATTTATATCTGCTTGAACTAGCTGGTGTACTGAAAATTCTTCAAATAAATTGAAATTCAAAGTCAAGAGCTTTTATACAACCAAAACAAATTCTCTAAACGGAGACTTGAGATTTCTCTACACACAGTGTGCAATGATGATTCCGATTCCTCTTAAACAAACGGAGGTACATTATGTAAAACTATTAGAGGGCTAGAGCAAGAAAAACCTAAAAATGGTTCTAAGAAAATATAAAAAAGCAAAAACACCACAAGAATTAATTCACAGAAAGTTTGTCGGTCAGAACTTAGTACTTTTTCTAAGAATTTAGTTTGTTGTAGAGAAATTATTTTCTTTCTATAGAAACACTTTCTTATTTTTAAGTTTTAGGTAGTATTCATACTACCGAAAGTTTATATTTTAATTTAAATCAAATTATAATTATTATTAACAATTATTATTAACAATGGGAAACAGATTGAGAAAAATAGACTCCAGAGCCAGGATTTGAACCACGGGCCTCTATTTCCAGTATAAGCACTCTACCAACACTCTACATGTAGAGGCCCATGGTTCGAGTCCCGGCACTGGAGTCCATTTTTCTCTGTTTGTCTCCCATTGTTAATAATAATTATAATTTGATTTAAAATAGAAACACTTTTACATAGAGAATCCATAGGAAAAGAATCCATAGGAAATAAAAAACATTTGTAATATAGAGGTCCGACTGTATATATTATTTTTTCCAGCAAAGTATAGCTGTGCCCACACTAACCTCTTACGCCCCTGGGCATGTGTCCATTTATTAAATTTGCCCAGACCTGAAGATTAAATTTATTTAAATGAACATTATAACACAACTTATTTAATGTACAAGTAAAATACTAATTATTTGTCATTTTATCCTGCAGTGCCACAAAAATAAAATAATTTTAATATAAAGATCAAAAAGAAACTCACTGTAAGTTAGCGACTTTTGAATTAAAGTTGAAACACTCGTCTCTTGAAAGTATCCGGTTAGAAAAGAGCGACTGGTCACGATCAAGTATGTTAGCAACCATGTGAGCATACGGTCGCACACCGAAGGTACAAATGTGCAGTTCAAAGTACGTACTCATCTCTTTGAGGAAGTGTGCGGTGTTGGGGCGCAGTCTAGTATGGTACCAAGCCGAGGTACCTAGCTGGAAGTGATGAACATCCTGAAAACAGATAAGAGAGACAAACTTTAGATAGAAATCTAACCACCTCTAACCACCTTAAACCACCTCTGACCACCTCAAACCATCTCTAACCACCTCAAACTACCTCTAACCATCTCTAACCTCCTCTAACCACCTCAAACTACCTCTAACCACCTCAAACCAACTCTGACCACCTCAAACCATCTCTAACCACCTCAAACTACCTCTAACCACCTCAAACTGGACTTGTCCGTAAATTAGAGAAAATTAATTTCTAGAATTGTGAGGTGACTTCCAAGAGGCATACAGTAGACACCGCCTAATGTGATCACTTTGAGACCCAGACAAAGCGATAACATTAATTGATAAGCAAAAGCTAATAATAAGCAGACGATACTAAGCAAAAGCTACAATGGAAGGAAGTAAAACTCAAAACAAAATTATAAACAAGACAATGATTATTATAATCACTGAGTGATGTGACAACACATTAGGAAAAAAAAATTAATGGAATTTACAGTGTACATCATTTAATTAATTTATTTATTTATTGNTGGCAACACTGCCGAAAGTGAGGGATTAATGCTAAAAGCAATTTCTTTAAATTAATAAAAAAAAATGTGTGAGGCTCTCGCGCATTAGAGGTAAAACTTAAGTTCTAGAATGCATTGCTCTCTCTCATTTTTTGACGAATTTATTATTTCAGGATTAAGAAATGGTTAGAGAAAAATATTGCTACACTAAGGCAACCACATTTATTCCAATAAATTAAATATTTGTTTTGATTTGGTAGTCTTTAAATAGATATACTACAATTAATCTGTAAAAATGTTACACTTGGACGAGTCTCGAATCGCAAACTTTGTTACACGATGTCTCTATATGAAAAAAATTCACTCTACCAACGCCAAAGAAGTTTCACTTCAATAAATCTTTAGGGGCAAAATTAGTACACACACGTATGTATGTAAATAAGTGTAAAAGATCACGACATTTGGAAGGACTCATTCTTTATTTAGAATATTAAACTTAAAAAACAAAACAAATCATCTTCCAACTTATGTAAATTCATTAATTAAAGAATAAGAATCATTGAAAGACTAAAACTCTGTCTGCACAGACAGACAGACGACAGACATTTTTTAAAAACCACTTTTTTGGACGCAGGGGACCTCAAAACATGTAAATACATCAAAATCTCAAAATCGAATTTTTGCGCCATCACAATACTTTCTCTTTATATGAGAAATTAAATTGTAAAAGTAGGGGAAAAAAGTAAGGATTGACAACTTAATTATTGTATAAGTAGGATAGAAAAGAAATGGCTAATGTAACAAAGTTGTTAAAATCAGGTTGGCGACACTGCTATTTCAACCTTGTTTATAACCTGCATCTAAATAACCTTCTATTTGAGTTTAATTTCAATTCTTATTTGTTATTAATATTGAATCTCTTAAATCTGCTATTAAAAGTGCTAGCAATTATTGTTATTTATTAAAGTAATGAATAAAAACTGTGCAATGGATGAAAGTGTGTAATTTCACCCTACTGGAGATAAAATATTGTATGTACCTCGGGAGTAAAGTGCCATTATTCCCTCAGCTTCACCTCGGGATTTAGGGACCATGGTTCCTTTGGCTTCACCTCAAGAACCAACTTTTTCGCTCAGGGAATAATGGCTTACTTTACTCCCTAGGCGCATAAACAACTAAGAAAAACAACGCCACCAGGAACAAAACAACAGTTTTTTTTGCATCTCTAACACTCCCCTTATGCATTATAATTCTTAAAAATAAAATGGGCTTTTATTATAACCTGTAGTCCCTTATAGACTGTTATAATGAGGATTGACAGACTAACCTTGATATTGTTGGGGATGTTATCATGCGTTGTGTGTATCAGCGTCTGGTCCAAATCTACCAGTAGAACTAGTTTCCTGTCTTTCAGCAGTCTCGCCGTGTCTGCTTTCCCGATCATCTCCGCTTCCTATAAACACAAACCAACGTTAACTCTAGAAAACTGCATTCTGAGTGATGTTACAAGAAACAGTTTCTCGTCAGACGTTTTGGAACAGTGGATTAGATTGAATATCCTGTACAGGTCTGGAATAATCTCTCTTCGTTACGTTCTGACTAAATTGAACGGGTTTCAGCAGCCTTTTTGAGGGCAAAAAGTTGCTATTGCAGGAATCTTTTATACAATCGAGTAGTGTCCCAACAACGGCGACGGGCAACGACGTGCCTCTAAATGATTTATAACGTTAAAAATTGATGCGCCATAAGCTGGGATTGAACCAGTGACCTTCAGATTATGAAGCAAATGCTCTACCACTGAGCCACACCCTTGAAAAGCTGCGAGCATAAAACTTACTATTTAAACAGTAAATATCTATTTAAATATTTTAATTATAACTATCTCTTTTTTGACTATATTTTATTCTGCCCGTTGTCACAGGCATAACGGCTAGTATTACAATAAAATAAAATTGCACAAAGTTTTGTGGGCAAAAAGTTGCTATTGCAGGAATTATTACAATAGAATATATCTGTGTATCGGAGGTAAAGGGCACTATGTGCCTAATTGAAAATTTTTCAGGAGAGCTATTTTAATGATTTTTTAATGATGCGTATATGTATATAAGGCCATACTGATAAGACAAGTAGCTCTCTCACTCTACTAAGTGGAGCGGGTATAGGGCACTATCTGGACATAGTGCTAACTTATTCTTAATTCTCTGGAGGTAAACAGCTTCATGTCCATATAGTGCTCTTTACCTCCCCAGCATGTTGGTTCATAGTGCCTTTTCCAACTGGCTAAATCCGTGAGTTTTAGTCTTAGAACATAGTGCCTTGTACCTCTAAAAAAGCAAAATAAGGAAACTGTTAAAACTTCAATTCTGTAAAAAATGGAGATAGTGCCTTTTACCTCCGATACACAGTTTTATTCGAGTGGCGAGTAGATTGGTAACTAAAAGTGTCTGAATGGCAACATTTTAGTCCAAGTAATTTAGTCACTAACTAAACCTCTTGACTAAATACTCGATTCATTTCACCCTATTTTTTCGGGTGAGTAGAAATAGGTATCCTTACGTAAAATTTGTGACTGCACTTTCTTTAACAGTAAATTAAAACAATTTTCAGTCATTCTCAAAGTTCCAAAGTATTCTGTATGATCTCTTTGAATGCTAATTCTTTGAGAAGAGAAAGAGAAGTAGTACCTCCTAATTCATCCCTTTTCTGAATCCATTTTCGTAGCCATACATTTTTTTTTTTTTNCCATTTTAATTTTGGCAACAGAGTGTTGACTTGACAATTGTTTTTATGATTACTTTTATTTTTAATTATTAAACTCAACGGAAAATGATCCGAGAAAAGCTGGTTTTCGACCGTAAATTTAGTTATATTAGACAGGAAGTCAAGTGAAACGAAACACAGGTCAATTACCGACGCCCCGTTAGCATTGATAAACGTAAACTCACCATCTAGATCACCATTTGTACGACCGTTCAGTAACACCAGGCCGTAGTTCTCACTCACATCCAACAACTTTCTACCATGGCCGTCTAATACCATGTCCTTAGACTTACGCTCACTCGACACACCATATTCATTAAGCAGTTCATTAGAAACAATAGGTAAATTGCTTACTCTGGCATTCATATCCCCTATTACGATTAAGTTAGAGTATTTTGCCTGGGTTAAAAAATCACAATAATATTTAAAATCTCTATCCCACTTACTTGGATTCAGATATAAAAATACAATACATAGCTTTAAAAAATTAACGTTTAGCTCGATGAAGTATATGTTGTCGTGGCACCGTATGACGCTCTCTTCACTTGTTAAGGACTTGGACACTGCAATCAATAGCCCACCACTTGGTCTTCCTTTCTTCGCTGTCTTCTCTGCAGGTACCCATCTTGTTTCGTAACTACTGTCCAAAAACTTTTGGTGATTTTTGATTTTTTCTTTTAATACAAAGGTTTCACTCAAGAATATTATCCCAAAACTTTTTAAATAATTCCAAAAATTAATATCGATTTTATTTTTATTTAGGCCGGCAACATTATATGCTATTAGGTTAATAGAGTCTTGTATACTAATTTGTGAGCACTCTCGTTTATTATATTCCTTTCTCTGTACCTTTTCTGAGATATTAAATTTTAGGGCTGGTTTTAGTCATATGTGATTATCTGCTAAGTCTTGCATATTTGCATCATTTATATTAAGTCCCACGGTTTCTGCTGAAGCAGGATCACCTTGTTCTTCTCTGCTTGTAGAGCTGTTATTAGAGTTTAAATTTGCGATAAACATTCTCCAATCAAAATTTATTAAACTTTTTAATTTATCTACTCCGTCTTGCCTGTAGTGCTGTAGTCCATTTTCTAGAGACCAGGTGAATTTTGTACCTTCAATTAATAAATAATCTTTCACCAATCTGGTTTTAACTGTCGGGTTAATTTTTATTGCTTGTTTTTTTATCTGGAACAAATATGAGCGCTTTACCCTTACATTCTTGGAGAAATCCGGTTGAATTATGTACGAGGTGCCATTAAATATAATGATGGTTCTATTCATATATGTATTTGTTTTATAAAATAATAAAAAAAAAAAACTTGGCAGTCAAATCATTTCTAGAATACTCCGTGAGGGTTAAATCGTAAAACAAATGCAACACTTGCAATATAGTTTGCAAGGGTTGGTTCCTTGCAGGTTGCATGTGTTGCACCCGCTGAGTGTATCGCCGACTGACTGCCTCCCTATCGCTCCGTTGATGCGTCCCCACTCCTTTACCTAGGAAGCAACAGGGTGGCGATATTGTATTGCTGTTGCACCACTGTTGTATCACTTGCCTATCTCCCCGAGTGCGGACGGCCTAATTGGCAAAATCAGGTAAAAAGATCGCGATTTGTCGAAGTAGTAAAATAGAGATAGAAGTTGACAAACAAATTATGCTCTCCCACCCCTCCTACAGGCCTAGTGGCTTTATTTCTTCCCCCACGTAGGTTGGTCGACCTGAGTGTCAAAAAAACAATTCTAATTACAAAACGAGTATAGGTCTGTTTAGAAAGGTAAGAGTTATAAAGGCGTACATGTTACCTGTTGGCTAACTTTAAGCTGGGGTATATGATGAACCATCGGTACGGTAGCGTTAGACTCGATGCCTTCCCGCTGAAGATCTGCTCCACACTCGGCACATAGGTCGTTGATAACCGTAGGGTGGCTGCAACCTTCCTCCACTTCAAGAACCGGATCCCTAAACAAACATATTAAACTGGTCAGTAGTTAATCCTGTTAACAGTATTAAAAAAAAAAAAAATCACCACTCCACAAAAAAAAATAGAAAACAACCGAACACCGATTTCGATTTTTCTACTCTTTCACTTTGTTACCCACCATAAAAAAAAGAAAATGATGGGTAACAAGGTATAAGAGACGCCCCCTTATACCTCTTTTAGTTTCTTACCCACCTATATTGATATACATAAAATGTTGAAAAGTAGAATTGGTAACAAAGTTAATAACTATTCGGACAAAGGGATCTTTAGTTTTTAACTTGGGGCAAGTGCACTTCCAAGAGAACTTTCCCCGCCTACTAGTGAACTTAATAGGCATTTAGGGGTAAATAAACTACCCTTCAAAAGTATTGCAACACCCATACTATTTATAATGTAACGTAGGGTCCTTCTACGCCACTATTAAACTCAGATAACACATTCACAAGAGCAGAATATCTTTTATATAATTGAGTAGCGTCCCGACGGCAACGCGACGACTCACCTCTAAATGATTTATAACGTTAAAAATTGATGCGCCATAAGCTGGAATTGAACCAGTGACCTCCTATGCGTCAGGCGAAAACGCTACCTTGATGCCATTCCATTGTAATGAAATTCCATGCATAAAACTTATTATTTAAACAGTAAATATCTATTAAAATATGTAGTTTAATTATAACTTTTTATTCCATATTTATTTTAACCATATTTATTCTGGCCGTTGCCACGGGCATAACGGCTAGTATTCTATAAACGACATAATATAGCATCACATTTCCTTCTAAAATCTCTTCTGACCGATAAGAATTGTTAAAAAATAAATTTTTATACACATCAGGGTGTTACAGTACTTTTGAAGGGGAGGTTATTTGAAATTTTAATACATAAATAATTTTTTTAGGGCAAGAAATCAAGCTATTTGACTCTTCTTAAGATTTTTAAAAAACCCGTACCGGTATTGTTACCATGGGAGCGATTGTAATTGTGAACATAAGTTGCTAGTAAATTTCTCAACTCCCAAATCTCTACGGATTGCGGAACAGCTATAACATACGTTTGCCAAGGCCACAACGCAATAGTTACTTCTCTTCTTATCACTAATGTGACAAAGAGACATTATCACTCTTGAGTGTATAAGTTATATATAAAGTTTCCATGATGTTTAAATACGGGTTGAATACAGCTTTTAAATCCAAATTGTACGTGGAAACCTAGATTCAATGCGGATTGAATACAATTTAGATCCAGATGCGATATACTACGTTTCCATGATGTTTAAATACAGATTGAATACGGTTAGAATACAGGTTTTGGATTCAAAGTGTCCATGGAAATCTAGGTTCAAAATGGATTAAGTACAATCCCGATCCCGATACAATTCACTAAATTCTAGGATGGTATCTGGATCTAGTTGCATGGAAACACCTGAACTCGATCCTCACATGCTCAGAGCGTCGGTATTAGCGAACCTAGCGTATGTCTGTAGAAACTGTAGTAAAATCTGTCGGTAAAGTCGGATTGTATGTGCCCCACTAGGAGGTTAGGTGATAAAATCCCGCATATTAAATTAAAAACTTTAATTTTGTGTACACTTGAATTTTCAATAGCCGCTCCGCACCGCTTCGCGGTGCTCCGCTCATTTTCTGAAGAAAAACAACCCTCCTGTATATAAACCAGGTAGAGGTAAAACTAGAAAATATTTCTGGGGCACGTACAATCCGACTGAGCCAATCTGTCAAAATGTGTAATAAAAAGCATGGTTATAACAGGTGAAGGTTATGTTTTGAAGCTTGTTTTTTTTTTATTTGGTATTGAATACGGATTTAATACCACTCTTGGAAACTCTTAACTTATTAAATCCCAAATCAGGATTCAATCCTTTTATTTACACATGGAAACGTAATATTTAATTATTCCCTGGCTTAATAAACTTTCAAGACGAAGGGGCACAATCCCTTCAATATAAATTACATTAAGTGCAATCTGGTGAAATCATTGCGTTGCAAGCTTGACAACCATATTCTAAAGCTTAGCCCAAGTGGAGATTACTGCTGAGACAATTCAATGATATCAAGATGTTTTTGGTTTAATTCGACAAGCGAATTTGATATTTACGGACGTCAAGATGTAAACTCACCCTGGATTCAACACTTCACCCTCTTTTGCGAGTAAATTGACGACGGTGCCGACGCACTTGGACTTGAGTTTGGCTAGCTTGCCGCTCTCGTCGTCTTCGTACAGGAGGAGAGCTCTGCCGGGGTAAACAGTCTGCCCCGGCTCCACTTTCCACTTGGACACTTTAACAGCCGTTCTATTGGCAAAATTAACTATTTTTCTATTAGCCATAACGATAAAAGACAAGTAAATAACTTGAAAAACAACAAAACCGATCCTATAATTGTTATCACAGCATTAAAAAAGCCACAGCTTTCAACCTTATTAACTACTTTATAAAACAAAATCAGCGACAAGATTAGATTAACAAGGAAAAAATCACAAACACTTATGATATTCGAATTTTAGTACGATAAGAAATTGATGTTACGCATATTGTCTTGAATGAAATCCACGCTGGCACACTCAACGCTCAATTGATACGAGATTTTTTTCCGCTAAAAACACCGACATAAAAGTTGGGACTTTTTATTTAAGCTTTCTTCTATTCTTCTTTGATGTTAAATCAGTGGTGCAAGTATATGTGGGGCACATTGTTTTATAAGTAAAAATAAAACCCCTGCTATTCATTTCATCCTTATTTAGTTTAATTATATTTGTATTATTTATTAAATTATTTCTAATTTATATCCTTTTTTGGCATGAAAGTCATTTGTCTAAATGCTAAATTATAATTATAAAGTACAGTGTATTAAATATTTGTTGCCTGTTCGGTGCTGCTACCTAGCGGCTAATAAAAGAAGACAGGCTAAGCACAGACCAACCCAAGGCGGAGATACTCTTTAGCATTCGCCCCGAATGAGCATGTGTTTCCGTTCGGCTCGTCCTGTCCATTTCTAAGCAAATCGGGGCGAACGCATGTTCATTCGGAGGCGAAGCATGCTCATTCGGGGGCGAATGCATGCTCATTCGAAGCGAATGTCCTAGTGTGTCCCCGCCTTTAATAGTACATTACGCGTCGAGTGTGGAAAGTAGTATTTTGCATGCAAGTGTGGAGTTTGCACCCGAGCGATAGCGAGGGTAGTAAAACCACACGAGCAATGCAAAATGCCGTTTTCCAAGTAAAACCACACGAGCAATGCAAAATGCCGTTTTCGCACGAGTTGCGTACCGTACTTTATCTACGATTGTTAGATTTTAATAATAAACACAGAAAAAAAATAAACTTCCTGTATGTAGGGTTGCCAGACGTCCCGGTTTTCCGGGATTGTCCCGGTTTTGGACTCAAAGTCCCGGTGTCCCGAAGACACTTTTCGGGACGCCAAAATGTCCCGGTTTTTACTGGAGACGTAATGTAATAATAATTTATGTGCAAGAAAAAGTTGATAATTTATGCATCTCGATAAATTCAATAGTTTTATTTTTTGAAAATACATAAAGCGCCACTTTCAAGGGAAAATAATGGAATGATAACTTTCTAAATATTAAAGTTGT
>KZ653652.1:52908-68373 GCA_001010745.2 Gerris buenoi | reverse complement strand
ATTATTAGTATTAAAATAATAAATTTAAGGTCTGTTAAAAAAATAATAATATCAATACAATAATCCAAGATATTGTTCCATCTAAAAATACACAGATAATAATGAAAACAATTATATATATAGTTCTATAATATGTTAATGTTCGATGGTTCGAAGCTGTAAACAATACATAGATTTACCTAAATGATAACTGTTTGTTATCAGAGTCTTTGTTGACAAAAGATTTAGTTTCCCTTTAGACGTCTTACAGTGAATACCGGATAATCTGGCTACATAAATAAATTCAAATATATTACAAGTTTTAAATTCTCAAAATAAAAATGTGCATATATCCTGAGTTTATTATTAATTCATTAGTTGATTTACATGTAAACAGAAATGTGTGAAGTAAAATAAAATAAAAGTGATGGAATAACCAAATCAAAGTAAGTGGTAATACATATAACATAATATAACAGTAACTTATAAGTTAAATTAAAAAAGTTCTATTATTAAAAATCAAATTTCTAGATTGAAATTATAAAATAAATTGATAAACTGATATCTACTTAACCAAACAATAATTAGATAATTAAATATAATTAATTATTACAAACACCAATCCAATTAGGAAAAAAAAATATAAAAAAATACATTCATTCTTATAAAATCTCAAAAGAATTATTTCATATGACAGTATTAAAGTTTGTTTCTTTTTTTCATAAAAAAAAAATCAATTCCTCAAATAAAACAAAATATTAAAATAAATTTTAACATATACTAATACTATTGAAAAAAAAAAATAATAATAATGGGTACAGAATAATTCTGTTAAATATTTTGACTAAAAGAATACATTTTCTTAAACAATTTAATAAGTAAGATAACAAATTAGATTATCATTTATTTTGTTTTATTATTTTTTTTTTTTTCATGTAAATATAGCTAATTTAGTTGAATATATATGTAGTATAAAATTTCAAACTAAAATTATTTTTAAATAATAATAATATAATTAACAATAAAAATGTCAGTCCCTCTGCTGGGATTTGAACCTATACAAAATTCTTCCTTTCTAGTGTGATCAGAGATCATTCAAAAAAAAATATTGCACAAACAAAAAAATACTAATTTTAAAACAAAATAATAAAATTAACTTTTAATCGTTCACTAGTTTTATAATGATAAAGAGAAAAAAAAATAGTAACCTTTTTTAATAATTATTCCTACAATTAAAATTCTACAAAAAAATTAAAATGACTCACAATTCTTATACTCACTAATTTTTCCTTTTTATATTACAAATCATTAAAAAAAGAAAATTCTATAATAACTAATCCTATAATATACTGATGCATTCTTCGTTAGATTCCGTCTCTCCTCAATTCTTAGGGAAGAGAATTTAATTTTCTTGTAAGAAGAATTGTCTCCTCTCAAATTTTCACATAAATCCATTAATTCAGGCTCCACGTTGGGCGCCAGTTTGCTACCAGCCCCGAGGAATAGCAACGCCTAGCCTTTGCTCAGTGGAGACGGGGTGGGCCGTATGAATTAACTGAGGCTTAATTAATAAATAAATGAATTGTTACCTGATAGTAAAGGGCGCCACGTTATTTCTTCTAATTCCAATAACTTGGATGGGTGAAACAACGAAAGCCCACTCCAAATATTTTAATGTAGGTGAATAAAATGAAAGTCCAACATTTTNAAATTTGTGAATATCCTGCGAGAGTCCTGAGTTAGGTTAGTAAACTTGTGAATATCCTGCGAGAGTCCTGCGTCAGGTTAGTAAATTTGTGAATATCCTGCGAGAGTCCTGCGTCAGGTTAGTAAACTTGTGAAGTTGACTTTAAACTTGGTCCACGTGAGGCTCCACCCCTGGGGAAAGTTCGACCGGTCTTTCATAACTAAACGCTTTTAAACGACTACGTCCGGGCTAACCTACCTACTCGTGCACGCTGGCTTCCGTCTCCAGTGTCCGCTGCACTTTCAGTGACGCGTCTACATTTCACGGCCTCTCATAACTTGCATTAGAATCGCATTAGATCCTGTGTAATCTATGCCTCAGAATAATTTTATTTGAGAGCGTTGTATAGAGGGAAAGCTATTTACAGGGTGCACTCGACAGGGTCATAGAGCAGGGTGTCAATCTATATCACATTTGCAACAAACCATTATCTATTTATACATGTTTCATCGACCTTCGTTTTAGAAATATATCATATATCGATGTATTAATTTGACAATAAAATGCTTAATAACTCATAAACTTTTACAGCTATGAAGATGAGTCATTAGATATTGCCTTTAAAGTTATCAACACATAAGCTCCAACTGGAGAGATATATTGTCTATTTACAATGTAGTTCTTGGTCCAACATCGTGTTAGAATTTGTACGAGGTAAATACACAGTTATCTCTTCAGTAGTCGATTCAATTTGTTCGTCATCCTAATCACCCTCAAGATGCTTCTAACAGAATTGGGGGCCGCGAGATCTGAATTAATAAAATTAGAAAAAAAAGTACATGTACTTTATTAGAAAGATACGCTTTAAACAAACTAATAACACTCCAACTAACTTAACATAAAAGGTATTTTGTACATCAAATTTCAATTAAATCGGTCAGCTTTTGCTAAAGTTATCGTTGGACCCGTAATCGTAACTGACAGACAAGAGACACGGTGCATATTTCGGTCGATGTAGGGATCAGCCACGTGGCCGGAGTCTGGGTGCGTCGGAGCAAAGTGCGATGTCAAGTGCACACCATTACACATAATTACACTGGGGGGTCTCGCCTTCAAGGCACTTTTTTAGACTGTTACTCCCCTTGTAGTAAAAGGTGTGATATTCCTTTTTCCCATGTGCATTGCGAAATAAACATCGCTTTGGCTTAATCGTTATTTAGTTCATCAAAGTCAATGAGATTCTCAATGAGATTCTCAATGAAAATATAGGGGAGTAACAATCTAAATAAATACCGCCTTTATAATGTTTTAAAACCGCTGCTATAAGTTAACAGGACGATTCTTGATGTTTCGCTTCCACAACTGTGAGCGAAACATCATACTTGCCTTAAAGATTATTTTGATTCTAGTGGCGGTACTTTTTACTTTCTCATATAAAGAGAAAGTATTGTGATGGCGCGAAGATTTTGATGGATTTACACGTTTTGAGGTCCCCTGAGTCCAAAAAAATGGTTTTTAAAAAATGTCTGTCCGTCGTCTGTCGTCTGTCTGTCTGTCTGTCTGTCTGTGTGTCCGTGCAGACGCCTGGAGTCTAAACTACTGGACCGATTTTGACGAAATTTGGCATACACGTTCAGAAAAATCATACCCCGAGGCGAAATCGAGAAATGAATTTTAACTCCAAATTTGAGGGCGCTACCCCCCAAAAACTCTGAAAAAACACGAAAAAAAATTATTTCTCGAAAACGGTTCCGACGATTTTGATTAAAAAATTCTAAAATGTAGTCAATTTAAATACGAATCTAATGATATAAGCCGTTTTCCCGGGAAAAATCTAGTTCCTGAGAAAATAGCTTAAAACGCGGATGGAGAGAGCCCGGGTTCGATTCCCCGCCCGGGGGAAGTTATTTATATGATATTTTTGATGAAATTTCCAATATTAATTAAATGTACATATATGAGAAAGTTTGTCTGAGTTGTCTCGGACCGATTTTTTACTTTAGCGCCCCGCTATATCTCTTTGTGTTAAGTTATTCAGACAAAGGAACATACGTATAGAGAGGTGCATAATATATTCCTTAGTCTAAATTAGTATTAAGACGAAGGGATATTTATTCCAAAGTACCTTGGAACAAAGGAATATCACACTTGTGTAATTGTGATCATATCCCTTAGTATAATCAACTATTAGGATAAAGGAATATTAAATATAAACCTTCCCCAGGAGTCTCAATGTCTTGGGGAGACAAACACACAAACCGTGAAGACTTTTGTAGGGCAGACTATTGTTTAGAACTAAGGGGGTTCTAAAGTAAAAAAGTGTCCTAGTGGCAGAAGACATAACATATGATTTGTTATCAATATGTAATGTTATTTGGTTTCAGATAACAACGAAGTGTCAGAGGAAGCCACTCTAGAGGACGATGAGGACCGAGACAAGCGTTTTCTCAATTTCAATGGCGGTGCGAGCGCTTCAGCCAACTCAGTCGGTGGATCTGGAAATTTCTTATTTGACGTCATCAGGGTAAACAAAACAGCTTTTCTTTATAATTATACAACTTAAATTACACTGTATTACGGAATTTACAATCATTAACTTTATTTCAGGGAAAAAATAAATAAATAATTAGATAACGTCTAAACTTTTCTTTTTTCAAAAGTTAAGGATTAAATAAACAAAAGGAAACCCCTAATTATCTGACTACTAAATAAAGATTAATTAAATGAACATCTAAATATAACCAAATTACTCATTAAAATTAATTATATAAATACAGATAATTAGCTTAGAATAACTTAATTTAAATCGTTACAATATATGCAAAATACAACAAAGTGAACAAACAAATAAAAATACATAATTTAATATACCAACATTACTCTGTGGTTATTTATAGGCCTTAAAATATACATTTTTTTTTTAATTATTAGATAATAAACAACCATTTACATAATATATTATTATAAATATATATTACATTAATCTAGGAATATATTTTGAATATATACATATATAAAGATTGATGTACTTACAGGAACAGATATATACACAAGATTTAATACTAAAACATTAACGAGTGAGCACCAAAGTATTTGAACTTGAGTGTTAAGTATATTTTTTAAGTGCGCAGCAATATTCGTGATCGTTTGGAACTGATAACGCAAACTGTCTGATAACGCATCAAAATAAACACATTTTTTTCAAAATAATTTTATTTTTTAACTGTTTTCTTTTTTTTATTTATCTTTTAGTTTATAAATTATTTTTGTGTTGGTTATTGCAGGGAACAATATCGAGAAAGGAGAAATAAATGTTTAAAAAAAAAAAAATAATAATAATAATAATAATTCATTGTTTTTAAAAAAAGTCTAACTTATTCATAAAAATAGAATTAGGAAATTAGTAAAGCCCTTTTCTGCTAGAAAATTACTCATTAGATAGAAATATTGGTCAAACGACACATTTTCCAAACTATAAGCCAAAGAATATAATTAATTAATTTAATGTTAATAATACTTAATCATATTTATCAATGAACCTCAATTTTTTCATATTATTTTGTTGTATATTTTCCAAGGCTTTATAAAAAATAGTACTTGGTTGTGAATTTTGAATCTAGAATAGTTACATTATAGTAATATCTATTTTTATTTAAAAAAAAAAAAAAAAAAAAAAAAAAAAACAATATTTAACATAGCTAATATGATTTAAAGTTGGATTAACATAATTTTATTTATCTTATTTACATAATGTTATTANAAAAAAACAAAAAAAACAATATTTAACATAGCTAATATGATTTAAAGTTGGATTAACATAATTTTATTTATCTTATTTACATAATGTTATTAATTATTTAAAATATTCTTATGAGAGGTATATGTTTGTTCGAGAGATTAAATTACATTTGCATTGAAATTAAAGCGATAAAAGAACAAAATTATGTGGACACTGGCCATTTTATAAATTCGGTTAACCACGTGTTGTGGCATATCTCTATTTCCAGTTATTCTTAGATAGTGGCTACATGTCGAACATTATCCACTAGCTACTTAGCCACTAGCCACCTAAGTTAAACCACCTAAGCACAGGCAACCTAAGTTCTTTGTAGGACAAAAAGAACATTGCTGGATTCTATTCTCGGAGATTTGTGATTAGTTTTTTATACACAATTGACAGCTTAAATAAAAATTACAAATTAAGGTTTTTTTCCTAATTTGCAGGACAATTGTAAAATAAAATATGAAACAGTTTTAAAATGTATTTGAATAGATAAATCTGTGCCTCAAAAGTCAAATGCTTGTAATTGTGTCAAATTTTAGCTATATCAGATGATTTTATCCATTCTCTAAACTATGTATACCTATGCAACATTTTTACATTGATCTCTTCATAAGTCTAATATATATATTTATTAACAGAAGAGCTGCAATAGTTGTTTATAATCATAATACATTGTCTGGCAGTGTAATACAGGAGATAATATCAAAATTGGTCAATTTTTTAAGAAGTTAGACTTAAATAACTTCTGAGGGACAAAAATAATCAGTAAAACGAACCTGTGTAAAATTATTGTTTGTACACTTTTATAATGAATAATCGGGCATTAATTATTTAATAGGGTTCAAAAATATATTTGACTTTTCTAAGAATCGAACCCGGGTTAATTATTTGTTGATTTGAAGTGAGAACTTGCGACATGTTGTATGCATCTCGACCACACTAACCTCTCTGTAAGAATTTATTAATCTTTTTTTTCTTATTACTAGTTATAATATTAAATTGTTATTAATTTTTTATCCTTTTTTATTAATACTTGACCCTATAAATATATAATTTTTGTTTTTAATTTTAGTTTAATGAAAATCATTTTTCATTGTAAATTATTCACTAATGATATTATTTTTTTTAAATTTTAATACTTAAATAACAATAATTAAGTTGTTTTTTAAAATAATAATAATAATTTGGGCAGACAAAAATGATTAAATATATTTTACATTAACAATTGAATAGTTTACTAAACCAACCAGGTTGTACGAGACATTATTTTGACCCAATCATTAACATTGTAAGCTAAATATTTCAAGAGATTGTGAATTATTTTCTCATTACAATATTTCTAAAACAATCAACTAATTTCTTTTGTTAATATAAATAAGATATAATAGTTGAGATAAGCAGCAAATAAATTACTTAGGATAGTAATGTTTACACTGCAGAAGACGTTTTGACATTTATGCTTTACTGCAAGGTGAGTAAATTTTATCTGCATGGTTCTTTTTTTACAGTTTGCTGAATGCTTTTATTATTCCATCTTCTGTTTTCATCATTTACTTTTTTTAATTAGTAAATCACAATTTTTTAAATTATTAATTTCTCTATTTTTTTCTTTTAATCACTTCTTTATAGGTAATCCCCACAAAAGTACTCACACCAAAAAATATCACCAACGTACTTACACCAACAGTTTCAACGTAGATACAAATAAAAAATCATAATAAATGGTGCATGGTGGTTATCTACTTATTCTTTTTACTTCTTTATTTATTTTTATTTATTATTCTTTTATCATTTTTTTGTATAATATATTTAAATAAAAAAAAATACATTAAATAATAGGTCTTAGAAACAACTGGTAGGTTTCGATAAGTTAAATATTTGAAATTCACCAACCTGATTCAATACGAAATCAGAATTAAGGTTATATTTTGACAGTTTTAGTGCCAAAAGCAAAATAGAGGTTATGAATTCAAATTGGGTTTTATTAAGTTTTATACGTTTGTTTTAAAGTTTTATACTTAGTTTTGATACGTTGGAATAAAGGCTATATTTTGACTGTTAGTCGGAGTTAAACAAATCTCAAATAATGTTAAGATCAAAAGGAATTTTTTTGGCAATAATAATCACTAGGTAAGGTGTAAGGTTTTTTTATAGTAATATCTGACATTAGGTTATAATGAAATATAATTTAGATGGTTTAAAAAAAGAAGTAAATTTAGGGTTGAGTTTTATTCAAATATCATTCAATTACGAATTATTCTCATTATTCATTATTCATTATTCATTATTCATTATTCATTATTCTCCGGGAAAGAATTTACATCACCGTCGCCGTCTATACTACAAGATATAATATAATTAAAATCAACATTACGATATAATTTCGAATTTAGATTTCGTTGAAAATAGCATAAATGAAAATGAGTGTTAACGCAATCCTACTAAATGTAGAGCTATTTTAGACTATTTAAGGTTGGTGCAGGTAATCTGACCTGCACAATTTCAATAAAATTGTGCAGGTCAGATTTACAGGTTTTGAAAGTACATTTGGGAGAAAAATATGTCTTTGAATATTATTACACAATAATATCGATCGATTAGGCGATAATACAATTTAAAATACTGATTTGATAAAATATAATTAGAATTTAAGTTAGCTTATAATTAAATAAATTTTTAGGATAGTGATGTTCAGTGAAAAGTAAAAAAAATTATATATTTAAGTTTTCCGACGTTTAGGAAAATATATTTTCTTCTTTCTAGGTAATGTAATAAATGATTGATATCATTCATAATATTATCTTGAAGAAGGAATTATATATTCCGAAACTTCAGAAAAAATTAAACAAGGTTTTTTACTTTTGATTGATCGTCGTTATCCTAAAAAAATATTTTATTATTTTATTTACCAATTCTTATTCTTAGTTAGGTCATAATGTAATTGAAATTTATGTTGAGATAAAATGTAATTGGATTCAAGGATTAGTTACCAAATAAATTAAATTACGTAAAAATAACTTATATGGAAGTTAAGCTTAACTGAAACTGAAATTAAATAATTTAATTAGTTTCTGCTAGAACTCAGGGCTATGCATTGTCAGACAAATTTACGTATCAAGTACGTAATGTGTTGAGATTTTTGCACAACTGCAAGTAAATTAAAATTCCACCATAAATCAAAAGTTTTGAAACTGCTGTACACTGTATAATATAAGAAGGAGACATAATACTGTGGTGGAAACATATGTTATGTAAAGATAAGAGATTACATGCTTTGCTAGAGGTCAGCTGATCGGGCAGCGAGGATGGCGGGCACAGTCTACAGGGTCCTAGCTGGCACTGACGATCTAGGGCTGGCTTCCTTCCCCGCTCCACCGGTAAACTTATATACATTTACAAAGTACCTCCTGTATCTTATTTATCTTGGCAATCTTCACATATCATAATAGTTTACGTGATAAATCGATCTTTAATACATATTTAATCATTAAAAAGCCGAGTCAACACTGCCGAACCGAACAGAGGAAACGAGCCGAGCAATTGTCTCTGCGCATGCCCAATGCCCAGTCTATAGTGCGCCTGCGCATCTCAGACTGGGCATGCGCAGATACCAATGTTTGGCTCGTTTCCTCTGTTCGGTTCGGCAGTCTGGACGAGGCTTAAGAATTGCTAACGTTCGTGTTTATAAACAAATCGATGCATTGTTTAACAAATGAGAGAGAGCTGTTTCTAAATTACCGCCAGGTGCGCTNACCAAAGTTGGTTTCAATGTTATCAGTGACACTCCTTCTATATATAGTATTATTCTAAGAGGTCTTAGAAACAACTGGTAGGTTTCGATAAGTTAAATATTTGAAATTCACCAACCTGATTCAATACGAAATCAGAATTAAGGTTATATTTTGACAGTTTTAGTGCCAAAAGCAAAATAGAGGTTATGAATTCAAATTGGGTTTTATTAAGTTTTATACGTTTGTTTTAAAGTTTTATACTTAGTTTTGATACGTTGGAATAAAGGCTATATTTTGACTGTTAGTCGGAGTTAAACAAATCTCAAATAATGTTAAGATCAAAAGGAATTTTTTTGGCAATAATAATCACTAGGTAAGGTGTAAGGTTTTTTTATAGTAATATCTGACATTAGGTTATAATGAAATATAATTTAGATGGTTTAAAAAAAGAAGTAAATTTAGGGTTGAGTTTTATTCAAATATCATTCAATTACGAATTATTCTCATTATTCATTATTCATTATTCATTATTCATTATTCATTATTCTCCGGGAAAGAATTTACATCACCGTCGCCGTCTATACTACAAGATATAATATAATTAAAATCAACATTACGATATAATTTCGAATTTAGATTTCGTTGAAAATAGCATAAATGAAAATGAGTGTTAACGCAATCCTACTAAATGTAGAGCTATTTTAGACTATTTAAGGTTGGTGCAGGTAATCTGACCTGCACAATTTCAATAAAATTGTGCAGGTCAGATTTACAGGTTTTGAAAGTACATTTGGGAGAAAAATATGTCTTTGAATATTATTACACAATAATATCGATCGATTAGGCGATAATACAATTTAAAATACTGATTTGATAAAATATAATTAGAATTTAAGTTAGCTTATAATTAAATAAATTTTTAGGATAGTGATGTTCAGTGAAAAGTAAAAAAAATTATATATTTAAGTTTTCCGACGTTTAGGAAAATATATTTTCTTCTTTCTAGGTAATGTAATAAATGATTGATATCATTCATAATATTATCTTGAAGAAGGAATTATATATTCCGAAACTTCAGAAAAAATTAAACAAGGTTTTTTACTTTTGATTGATCGTCGTTATCCTAAAAAAATATTTTATTATTTTATTTACCAATTCTTATTCTTAGTTAGGTCATAATGTAATTGAAATTTATGTTGAGATAAAATGTAATTGGATTCAAGGATTAGTTACCAAATAAATTAAATTACGTAAAAATAACTTATATGGAAGTTAAGCTTAACTGAAACTGAAATTAAATAATTTAATTAGTTTCTGCTAGAACTCAGGGCTATGCATTGTCAGACAAATTTACGTATCAAGTACGTAATGTGTTGAGATTTTTGCACAACTGCAAGTAAATTAAAATTCCACCATAAATCAAAAGTTTTGAAACTGCTGTACACTGTATAATATAAGAAGGAGACATAATACTGTGGTGGAAACATATGTTATGTAAAGATAAGAGATTACATGCTTTGCTAGAGGTCAGCTGATCGGGCAGCGAGGATGGCGGGCACAGTCTACAGGGTCCTAGCTGGCACTGACGATCTAGGGCTGGCTTCCTTCCCCGCTCCACCGGTAAACTTATATACATTTACAAAGTACCTCCTGTATCTTATTTATCTTGGCAATCTTCACATATCATAATAGTTTACGTGATAAATCGATCTTTAATACATATTTAATCATTAAAAAGCCGAGTCAACACTGCCGAACCGAACAGAGGAAACGAGCCGAGCAATTGTCTCTGCGCATGCCCAATGCCCAGTCTATAGTGCGCCTGCGCATCTCAGACTGGGCATGCGCAGATACCAATGTTTGGCTCGTTTCCTCTGTTCGGTTCGGCAGTCTGGACGAGGCTTAAGAATTGCTAACGTTCGTGTTTATAAACAAATCGATGCATTGTTTAACAAATGAGAGAGAGCTGTTTCTAAATTACCGCCAGGTGCGCTGGGAGCTTGAAGCGAAATCAGTGTTGCCTTATAATATTTTTTTTTTAATTAATCGTTAAAAAAAAGTAACACTGTTTCTCCAATTTGGAATTAATAGCAATTAAATAAAATTCCGGTTCTAATTAAAATTTCTCTTTTCAATTTAAATTTGTTATCTAATCTAATAAAAATACCTAAATCACTATTATACATACTTAAGTTTAAATAATCATTGTAAGTTTTTGTAATTTAGAAAATACGAATACTTCAAAATGTCTTAATTAATTACTGCTAAACTCTTGGACTTATTAAAAAGCAATTCATTACAACCTCGATTTGACAAAAGACTTCTGTACATATCGATTGCGTTATGGATAAATTAAATATCGATTTATATTATTGTGAAGTTTGCCACATATTATAAATATATTATCCCACAACCATTGTAGTCGCTTTTATGTTATTCATTTTAACTCATTTATTTCTAACGATATATTAATTAATTGATCTTAATTTAATACTTAAAACACCGTAAAATAAAGCTCCACACTTGAATACTTACACGTTTAATTCAATTTTATTTTGAAGTGCTATTTTTAGTCAAAAATTTTAGTTTTATATTACACTATCCTTCTATATTTTAGTTTCCCCTTTTTCGCATTAGTTATCTTTGTATATTATTTTTTCTTTTGGTTGGATTAGTGCTTTTTTTAAATATTTCCCTTTATAATAATTTGAAAAATGAATAATTTGTTTGTAAATTATTGCTCTTGCCTTGTTTATAACCCACAGCACCTTTTGTTTGTTGTTATTTATCAATTAGGTTTGTTCCAACTGAACTGTAATAAACGGAGTTGTCAGGCATGCACAAAAGATAAAATCCCTAGGCTTTTGTCCATTGCGCATGTCTTGATCCCGTGACTGGCTCAGTTGGAACAAACCTATTATAATGTTGTTTATATCTGGTCACGGCACTAACCCCCACTGTAATGTTGACTTGTTTGTTTGTTTATATTTTGAGGGAAAAAATAAAAAATATTCAATTTTATTAACAAAAGGATGTGGGATATATATTTATCTTATGTATATTATATATTATATCTTATTTATCTAAAAAATACTTTGTAAATTATATAAGTAGATCGTATTTGATAGAATAGTTTTATATTTTATGCTATGAAAATTTATTTGTATGCTAAATATTATATTTTGTATATTTATAGTGGATGTACATAGAAATTAGGGACAGTTTTTTTGTTGGTTGTTATTATATTTTTATTTGTTTTTAATTTATTTTGTTACTTGCTACTAAGGAATATTGAATAGATTTATTATCTTTTTAAATTTATTTAACTTCTACAAAAATCTGATGTTTTGGTATGTGGCGTGCCAATAAAACACATTAACTCCTGAGAATATAAGAACTGATATATTTTGAATACTGACAATGAGAACTGAGAATAAGAACTGATATATTATGAATACTGAGAATAAAAACTGGTATATTTTGAATACTGACAATAAGAACTGATTTATTTTGAATCCTGAGAATAAGAACTGATATATTATGAATATTGAGAATAAGAACTGATATATTATGAATACTGAGAATAAGAACTGATATATTATAAATACTGAGAATAAGAACTGATATATTATGAATACTGAGAATAAGAACCGGTTCATTATGAATACTGAGAATAAGAACTGATATATTATGAATACTGAGAATAAGAACTGATATATTATAAATACTGAGAATAAGAACTGATATATTATGAATACTGAGAATAAGAACCGGTTCATTATGAATACTGAGAATAAGAACTGATATATTATGAATACTGAGAATAAGAACTGGTTCATTATGAATACTGAGAATAAGAACTGGTTCATTATGAATACTGAGAATAAGAACTGATTTAGTTTGAATACCAAGAATAGGAACTGATATTTTATTATGAATACTGTACGAGTGAATTAATAAGTGGAGGAGTGATTAATAATTGAAAAAAACCTTCTTGAGGTTACACTCAGTGTTACCATAATGCAATATTTTCCCCATAGACATGAGTTTAGTTTTGTCCTTATTTACTAAAGATAGAGATGATAAAAAATACAATAAATTGAAATTCTATTATTTTTGTATTCTTGATAAATTTATATAATATGTTGAAGTAGAAAAAAAATCAACTATGCTTTATTTTTAGATAATTATAGATGCTTCATATTACAAAATGTTCGCACTTGAAAATAATTATAAATAACAAAAGCGAAACACTTTGATGTTCGGAAACAATGGGATTGCTGGAGAAGAAACTATCTAAGTCAAGATATGACTGCTAATAGTCTACCCGCCGTAGATTAAACAAATATTTTTGAATAAATTAAAGGTACTTTGACGTCCAGCGTTCAGAATCTGTAAAGTTCACTTGTTCACTCACAGATAAGATTAATATTCCAAAGCAGCGCTCGCTCATCTAGAAATACATGCAATGTCCAAACTGACTATTTCCATGGTCATCTTCAATCTCAACTTAGTAATTTTGTCTTGATTGGTTTCAATCAATAACACTCGTGTAAGTGTAAAGGACAGAGCAATAATACAGAGATAATTCTTCAAATTATTAATTTTGACTTTTGTGGATATTTTTTTTTTTTTTTTTCATCTCGATTTCAAAATTGAATAATGACTTCTTATTATGAAATTAGAGAGTTAAGAATGATGTTTGTACATTTAATTGCAAGTTGTACTACAAGAGTCGACTTATCTGTCGTTTTCCTTACTCTTAGAATTCTTCATTATTCCTCGAACTAGCAAATTGATTTTCAAATTTATTCTTAATTCAAATTTACAACTTGTATTTTTACTTTTCGCTGTTCCTCGCTACCTTCAATTTTATTGAAGTAAAACTTCTTTAGCGGCGGTAGAGTGAATTTTTTAATATAGTGAAATCGTGTAACGAAGTTTGCGATTCGAGACTCGTCCAAGTGTAACATTTCTACAGATTTGTTTTTATCTACTTTAAGACCAGCAAATCAATTAAATATTTATTTTTATTGGGATAAATGTGGTTACCTTAGCGTAGCAATATTTTATTCAATTTAATTTCCCATTTCCCATAACCATATCTTAAACCTGAAATAATTAATTCGTCAAAAAATAAAAATGAAAAAGAGCATTCTAGAACTTAAGTTTCACTTTCTAATGCCTGAGAGCCTCACACATTTTTTTTTTATCTTGAACAAATATATCGGAATTATTTCGATCAGTTAGTATCTCGCAGTAGTAGTTAGTAGGGGCGAAGCAGTGAAGTGCCAACACAAGTATTTGTGGTTCGATTCCGGCCGCCTTATAAATCATCTATGACTGAAAATGCATCCATATAAGAGAAATAACTTGGCATCGCAGTTCTAAGCTACCGTAGTTGGAAACATCTTCAGGTCTTTCGGTTCTTACATTGTGTGGATAGTGGTGTGCACTTACGTTTCGCCATCAGTACTAAGGCCGTCTTCAGGGAAGCTAAGTGTTGTTGAAAAGATGAAAAATATTGAACTGCAAGTTCACTTACGTAACAAATAACTGAGTTAACTCACTGTGTGTTAGGGTCACTCTAAAATTAGACAAAATGTTTGTGTAATAATAACGTAAACTCCTAGTTAACGTATAAACCAAGTGAATTGCTTTTTCATTTACTTAAAAATAAGTAAGAAAGTGAACTGCTAGATATTAGTCTTTTTGGTGATGCTTTAACATTCGGTGTCCTACAGTGGCCGCTTATGTTGGAGCAACTCATTTAGGAATATATTTTTAAACAAATAGAAGGAGGCGATAAATCATATCAAACTTAATTAATTTTGCCGAAAAGTGAAATTAATGTTTCTATATTGGTACCTAAAGTCAAATATTATACACAATTTCTACTTCTCATTTCTGTAATTCCTAAAGCCTAAATCATTTCGTCAAAAAGCGAGATGTCTTTATAATTTCAAGGTGCAGATATTAATTATTAACAGAGACCTTCTAAATGTAGCATTTATTTTTACGAAATGTGGCACTATAAAGTGAGGCAATGTGGCACTTATTTTGGCCAAACGTGGCATTTATTTTAGCTAATGTGGCATTTATTTTTCAACTTTCTACCCCTCCCCCCTTTTCCATTGTAAAAGGGAGATACAATCGTGTAACTTGAGGCATATTAACTACTTTATTAAAATTTACAGGTATTTTCAATAACCTATAATGATAATGACAATGACCCACATTGACCAGTGATGAGTAGAGTTCGGAAAGAACCATTTTTGAAATGT
>KZ653652.1:29668-45927 GCA_001010745.2 Gerris buenoi | reverse complement strand
CTTAAAGGAACATCTATTCAAAATTTCAAGAAAAAATAAAAACTTTTTTTTTATTTTTTTGAAAAAAAGTCTAAACTTATATTTTTTTTAATTATTTAAAAAAAATATATATAACACAAAAACTATACATATTTATTTTCTAGACTTGGATGAATATTCATGCCAAATTTCATGATAAACAAAAAATATTTTTAATTTTATTTTTGTTTATAAAAATTGTAAAAATTAAATTCATTAAATATACAACTCATACGTTATTTTTCATGGCTTCAAAGAACATCCATGCCAAATTTGAAGATAATCGAACAAAGCGTTTGGCCGTAAGCGCGTAACAAACATTTTCAAACGAAATGCTAAACAGTCCAGTACCTGGGCAAGACCGGGGAAGAAAAAGTTAAAACATAGACCTCGCTTCGCTCGGTCAACTATCCGGCAGGCCTGGGGATTTAGACTGATCGGTCCATCTGAATGAGGGTAGCTTGAGCGTGTGTATGTTCCGGTAGTTTTGTCAGACTGTTCAGGTGGCCGGAATACACACACGCTTAGGCAACCGGCCTTCAGGACTGTTCAGTCTGAACTGACTGGTATATCGGATCATGTGTCCCAGCTTTAATCTGTTATTAATAACCAAGAAGCTTTGAATTCAATAGTTATTTGCCAATCTCACGATTACATTAAAAGTATTAATACTTCATTAAAATACAATTTATTCTTAATATTTCTACAATGACAAAAAATCAACTTTAATCAGCTTAGGAAATTGTTAATCTGCTGAGCTTTCACTGCATAATGACTTTATAATCTTGGGAATAATACTCTAATCCATGGCTTCTATCACAAGCTCTGCTCTTAATCATGCATGACTATTGGTCAACGCTTTTAATTCTGTTTAAGTATGAACTTGGTAACTGTATTTTTATAGATTACAGAACAAGATGACATAATAGATATTATTATTACTATAAAAAATATGTATCCGTTAGATAAGAAAGAGACAGTACCATCACACCTACTGTATATAGTTATGACGATTATTTCGTAAATTAATATAATATACTAACATATGCATTGCTTCTAAGCTTACCGAAGGTAACGAAAGCATTGCGCAAATAAATCTAGTCTCGGAGACAATCTGGTAAAACGTCCACCCACCCAGTCGCTATTTTCTTCTAATATAAACACAATAGTAATTAATATTTGCTCAAACAATTTTTATAAATTGTAAATTAATCCTTCATTGATTAATGTTCACTAAAATATATCATACCCCCACAGTGTTGCCTCAGTCTTCAGGGAAAGTTGTATTTTAGAGGTGATGGTCTCCCGACGACTTTGCGTAATTTAAATAATACCGCATTAGCACATCGTCATCTGCTTGTTAACTTATAAATATCGTTTGTTTAAATAGTACAACGTAAAGTACAATCGTGTGGTTGTAGAAATAGATCTGTGTTGAAGATTACTTTGTAGTATTATTTTGTTTCTTATCACTTTATGGTAATAAGTAATCATAAAGCAGAAAGAAGAATAGTACGTTTAGTAAGTTGATAACTAAACATACTTAATTATGTGCAACTTTGTTGAAGTATTTTTTTAATTCCTCATTTATGTACAAATAAAATAAAAGTAATGTGATGGCGCAAAAATTCCATTTTGNGCAATTTTCATACAGTCATTAATAAGGATTTTTGATTTCAGGCTCAATCCTGAGAACCAAAAATGCTTTAGCAAATTGCAGGAAAACAAAACTGTATCGTAGAAAGAGCTGCTATAATATTAGTTTCACGTAAATTATTGTATCGAATGATGAATAACAGGGTGTATCAATTAATACTGCAATGACCTGTTGCTGTGATATTTAAGACAAATAAAAAAAAATAAATAAAATAAGACTGTCTTGTTATAAGCTCTTTCTATTAAATAACAATATACATATATTTGGGTTAGATGTAGGAGCGTTTATGGATAGAAAAAAATGGGTTATTCCACTTTAGTTTCAATAGTAGTCCATGTTAACAACAGCAAGCCAATTTTTTTAAGAGGTTTAGAGGCCACTTTAGTGGCCTCTGAAGAGAGGAAAAGTTCCGAGGTACCACGTACCCGATTTTTTTTATATTTCGAGGCCACTGATTAGCAGCTATTTTATGCTATTCCTTATTGTTATGAATCTAAAACAATTTAAAAAAAAAAAAAAATTTATAAATTACTTCATTAAGAATTTAATATATTTATTTATTAAAGAATAGAAGGATATTTAGTTAATTTTATCGATATTTAGTTTATTGAAGCGGTATTTGGTCTAGGTTTATCGGCATTTAGTTTAGTTTTGATTGATAATTAGGTAATTTAGGCGAAATTTATTTTATTTTTGTCGATGTTAAGTTTAAATTTTCATAAATTTATTACTGGTTTCCTAGAAAAGAAGTTTTAATATTAGGTACACTTTTATATTTAAATTTGGTCTGAAATCATGATATGGCGGACTGTACTCGTTTTAGAATTAAGTATTTAGTCTGAAAGCAGGGGGGAAAGAGAATTATTTAATAATATTCAATTTCACCAACTATTTTTAATATTAATTAGTAAATCTTTTAAATATTAAAGAATTTGAAAGCATTAGTACTACTTTTAATTATTTTTAAGGAAAATAAAAGAAAAGTTTAAAAAAAAAATCCGTAAAAACTTGTTGGTTGTTCAGAGCGATGACACAGCTTCTGTTACCTTCTGTAAGCTCGGAAGCAATAAAAAGACAATTGAAGATAAAATGTGGTCGAAGTGAAGCTGACGGGCCACAACGTGTGTATCAAAATACTAAACCGCCAAACATTTGATCATTGCTGGTGAAACAAACCTTACAAAATGAAGGGGTTTAATGTGAACTATTAAACATCATTTCACTACGATTTTATTAGCTTGCTATCTTGTTTGTTTTATTTATTTTATTTTTTTATTTATTTTTTTTGTTTGTTTGTCCAGTAGAAATCTTTTAATCGATTTTTAACTAGTAGCTAGACATTTGAAACTTTTTGAGTAGCTCAGAACACGACGACAATGCATTATTTTTATAACTTTTAGCCATCTTTCAACAGAATTTAATTCGTTTTCAGCAAATTTTGCTGTATGAAAAGTTAGTTCGGAAAAAATCCGCAAGTTATTTTATTTGTTTTGACACGACCCATATTTAAGATCTTCATTTTGACGGGTTTTAAATTTATGATTTATGACAAAAAATTTAAAAACGTAGTATATAAAAAGTTCTTTTTATCTTGTAATTTTAGTGATCAACTCGGTTTAGAAACCTTTTCTGTTATTTATTCAACATTAAAATTAATAATTATATTATTTTTTTTCTTCTTTGAAATCAGCCTTTTAACCCACCAAGGGAGTAAAGTCAGCCATTGTACCCTGAGCGATGAAGTTGGTTCCTGAGTGGATTCCTGAGGGAGAATTATCGCTCAGGTACAATTGATTTTTACTTTCGAGGTACAAATAATGTTTTATCTACAGATAAGAGGAAAAAAAAGAATATATAAATATTATCTAAGTTAATAAATAAACATACACTTTTCAATATTCATTATACAGGGTGTTCCAAAAAAGCGTAGCGCGCTATTCAGAACATGATTCTCCATGGGAAATTAAGTCGAAAATGATCAGTAATTTTTTTTGATTTCGGCTTAGTTTAGCCGTAATCCGCCATTTTGTTTTTCTTTTGAAAAAAATTATATTTCAAGAACCCTTCTAGATATTTTTATGAAACTTGACAGTTGTCTTACTAACCCCGATATCTAACACTTCCAAAAATATTAGTTTTCAAATTTATCAAATTTCAAAATGGCGGCCATTTAAAATTTTAAAAGTTGAATTCCATGGAAACCAGTAGGTATGAAGAAATTTTACAAGAGACAAAAGTTGTAGAACTTTTTAATGCCAATCTAACGATACCTTAATTATTGAAATCGGTTCATAAATGAAGAAATTACGACTATTTTATTTTTTGTGGCGTACAAATTATTAGTACAATTCTTATAATTTGTTTCAAAAAAATCATCTTAACTATTTACATTCCATTTTAAGTTGTATTTATTATCATCTTTAATTTTTTGGGAGGGATGTTTTCTTTATTAGCACATTTAAAAGTGATGTTGAGTTACATTTTGAACATTTAAGTAATCGTAATTTCTTTATTTATGAACCGATTTCAACAATTAAGGTATCGTTAGATTTGCATTAAAAAGTTCTACAACTTTTGTCTCATGCAAAATTTCTTCATACCTACTGGTTTTCATGGAATTCGACATTTAAAATTTTAAATGGCCGCCATTTTGAAATTTGATAAATTTGAAAACTAATATTTTTGGAAGTGTTAGATATCGGGGTGAGTAAGACATCTGTCAAGTTTCATAAAAATATCTTGAAGTATAATTTTTTTCGAAATAAAAACAAAATGGCGGATTACGGCTAAACTTGGCCGAAATTGAAAAAAATTTACTGATCATTTTCGACTTACTTTCAATGGAGAATCATGTTCTGAATAACGTGCTACGCTTTTTTGGGACACCCTGTATATAATTTTATTTATATATTTATTTTATTTGTATTTTATTTATTTTTTTTTTATTTGTAAATAAATGACAGAGTTGACCACCAGTGCATTGATAGTGATTGCATGATATGTACATAGATACAATTTGGGGAAGCAACATCGTCCATCAATCTATCATTTTATTAAAATTACATCATTCTAGCATGAATTCTCTCCTTATCTTCTAACTATACTTTACTCCACCGTAAACATTCATCTTTCAGTACAATTAAAAATAAGTATTTAGAAATGATAAAAAAGCACACGTTTAATAATTCATACTTTTGTTTATATTGTAGTCATTGAGTATTTTAGACATTTATTATTATAGTATCACCCACACTAGTGTTTGTTTTTATTATTGCAATTTTTTTAATAGAAATACAATTTATTGATGAGTTGCACGTTTTATTTTTATTATATATAATTTGTTTTTTGTTTAAATGTATGTTTTAATTATATGTAGTATTTTTTAATTTCTTTTATTTTTAAAAAAATATGCTATTAAAGGCATCATTTATTTATATTTTGACTATCTTTTTTTATAAAAAAAAAAAAATGAAATATTCAAGTGTGGACTACGGTCTGTCACAGTCAATTTAATTGTTTGAATTTACATTATTCTATATTATTGATTATATTTTTTAACTTATAAAAATGTCAGTTTTAGTTGTTATTGATGTACCTATTATTATTGATTTGAGGATTTTTCTTAAATAAAAATGTATCAATAAAACTATTTATATAATTTAAATGAATATTATTCATAAATAAAATAGGTCTTGTACAGCAGCTTCAGTTGAATGAGTTAAATTGAAATATTAAAATTAATAACAGCTGTTATCAAAGTAAGGTTATGTCACACCTTTGATGATTTTAGGTTATTTCCTTTGTAACTAATATCAGACCTGTGAGTCTGAGCTGTGGCGTGGTTAACCTTTTTTCTTTCAAAGAGCCCCAGTGTTGTGAAAAGTTTTAGGACTTTTGAAACCAAATTTGTATAAGATATTTCCCAATTAAAAATAGATTTTAATGTACGAATTTATCTCAAATACTCTTTTAAAAATTGCACCATAGTGATATCGTAACGACATAACAGCTGTGACATAAATTCATTATCTTACGTACGCCAATATAAATAGGTTAATTATAAGTAAATATGTCTTAACTTCTATGTAAATCTTTATTTACTTAATGTTTTGTTTGGCGGTGCAGCTGGTAGCAGGAAGTGGCAACACTGAGGAGACTGACGAGGCTTCTAACACGCCGCTAGAGGGCGCTGGAAGTGAGAACGTCGAACATTCCAAGGGTTACGATGGTTTGGGAGTTCCTGGGCCCCTGACCAGGATCTTCGTTGTAGCTAACAGAGGAGTAGCTTCTCTCATACAAGACCTTATACTGGTAATATAAACAAACAATAACATCATAAACTAACCCTAGTGCTAACCCTTTACTCACAGGCTTATAAGGAGCAGGCTTTAAATTTTTCATAAATATATATTATGTCAACTAATCAGTGATAAATAACCTTGATACTAACTCGAGATTATAGATTAATCCTTAAAAGTTCAGGAAAAACTAATAAACCTATTAATATAACCTATAATGTCGCGTGTTTTTCACAACATAACCTAACACTCAATCAGCATCCAACCTAATAAAACAGCACTCGATATTTTACTACGTTTTTATTAGCTTGCTTTCTTGTTTGTTTGTTTGTCCAGTACAAATCTTGCAATCGATTTTTAACTAACTTCCCGAGTAGCTAGACATTTAAAACTTTTACGATAGCTCAAAAACACGATGACAATGCATTATTTTAATACTTTTAGCCATATTTCAGCAGAATTTAATTCGTTTTCAGCAAATTTTGCTGTATGGAATGTTAGTTCGGAAAAAATTCGCAAGTTATTTTATTTGTTTTGACATGACCCATGTTTGCGATCTTCATTTTGACGGGTTTCAAATTTATGACAGAAAATTTAAAAACTTAGTATGTAAAAAGTTCTTATTATCATGCAATTATTTATATTTTAAACGTCTTTTGCTTTACTATGTTACAATAATATTGTTTCTAAAGCAGTAAATCTTACCTAAATGTGTATACAACATATTTGACAACGATCGTTGTGACATCACCGCAGTTTACTGTACTCTTACTCTAAACTTTTACAATTTTACATCCCATAAAACGGTTAGACTTCATTTTAATTATAGTTTAGAGGAAAAACTAATAGTCAGAGAAGAAAAAATTAAACACCTTAAAGATGTATATTCATTAAAAATAACGAAGACATAATATGACCTTTCTTGCAACATAATCTTGCAAACGATAAAAGAAAATCAGTCTTGCCAACCTGTGCTCAAAAGTCCCACAAACAAAACTGGTACACAATTCACAGTTTAAAAATATATCTTTAGTTAAATTTGCGTCAAAGTGATCAGGGTTTAGATGGCGTGGTATCAAACTTTTCAATTTTTCAGTTGGATTTAAACCTTCGTTACCAAACAAGCCTAAAAGGAATCGCTCTTGGAATAAATCCACGAATGGCTTTATTGTTGCTTTATTACTTCAGTGTATTTATTTATTATAATTATTTGTATTTGTTTGACCTTTTTTGAGTCGACAGTTCAACATAATTACTTGCCATTTCATCATATTTTATTTAGAACCAAAAGTAAACTGATTTGACTTGTCTAGATAACTGGTTGCCGAGTGTCCCAAAGCTTTCAGGATATTTTATCAGTGTCTTCCTACTGGATACCGAAATTGGATAAATCCAAGTATCCAAAGAGACACGAATACTCGGTGCACTCGCCCGGGCATCTCAGGTGCCCCAAATCGTAAGTTCCCCATCATTACAACAACAACAATAGAAGCTGTACATAGCCCGGAAACACGTGCAACTACTTTCAACGTAGACTCTAGAATTATTATTTTTTTCTTGTATAAACACTATTTCCAATCTTTCCACTTTATTTATTTTTTTCTTTTTTTGGCTGCTTAGCCTTTAGGCCATTAGACGCCTATAATTACAACTTTATCACAAAACAATTACTTTCCACTTTATATTTTTAGAAATTTACTTTCCTCTATCTGTCCATTAGTGTGTTAAATATAGATATAGTAAAATATAGACATAGATATAGTTATGTTTATAATAATGAGGTTTAGTTAGACTAAATGTAATAAGTAAACATGCATTTAGAACAAGAAATGTTACAATTGTACCAGAATATCTTCCACATGTTTTAGTCCCACAGTAATTTACACTTGTATTTAAGTACATATTTTTGTTCAACATTTTTTCATTAATATTGTGTTGTTTGTATTTCCAGCACTCTTCTTCGGTGACGGTATCATACTAATATTTATTTGTAAATAATTCAAAAGGTGGCATTAAAAAAGTGTGGTTTTATTTCTGTTAATTGTTAATTTTATTATTATATTTTCTTGTGTTGTGTAACTTAATGCATGGTCTAGTCTTTTAAAGCATAAGCATAGGCTTTTGTCATCTGTCTATGAAGGCAGCTGAAACATACCACTTGAGTCTTAATTTTGTTATCTGTCCATGCAGGCAGATGAAGCTTACCACTTGAGTCTTACTTTAGTCATCAGTCCATGAAGGCAGATGAAGCATACCACTTGAGTCTTACTTTAGTCATCAGTCCATGNAGTCCTGCTTTTGTCATCTGTCCATGTCCATGTAGCCTGATGAAACATACCACTTGAGTCCTGCTTTTGTCATCTGTCCATGTCCATGTAGCCTGATGAAACATACCACTTGAGTCCTGCTTTTGTCATCTGTCCATGTCCATGTAGCCTGATGAAACATACCACTTGAGTCCTGCTTTTGTCATCTGTCCATGTCCATGTAGCCTGATGAAACATACCACTTGAGTCCTGCTTTTGTCATCTGTCCATGTCCATGTAGCCTGATGAAACATACCACTTGAGTCCTGCTTTTGTCATCTGTCCATGTCCATGTAGCCTGATGAAACATACCACTTGAGTCCTGCTTTTGTCATCTGTCCATGTCCATGTAGCCTGATGAAACATACCACTTGAGTCCTGCTTTTGTCATCTGTCCATGTCCATGTAGCCTGATGAAACATACCACTTGAGTCCTGCTTTTGTCATCTGTCCATGTCCATGTAGCCTGATGAAACATACCACTTGAGTCCTGCTTTTGTCATCTGTCCATGTCCATGTAGCCTGATGAAACATACCACTTGAGTCCTGCTTTTGTCATCTGTCCATGTCCATGTAGCCTGATGAAACATACCACTTGAGTCCTGCTTTTGTCATCTGTCCATGTCCATGTAGCCTGATGAAACATACCACTTGAGTCCTGCTTTTGTCATCTGTCCATGTCCATGTAGCCTGATGAAACATACCACTTGAGTCCTGCTTTTGTCATCTGTCCATGTCCATGTAGCCTGATGAAACATACCACTTGAGTCCTGCTTTTGTCATCTGTCCATGTCCATGTAGCCTGATGAAACATACCACTTGAGTCCTGCTTTTGTCATCTGTCCATGTCCATGTAGCCTGATGAAACATACCACTTGAGTCCTGCTTTTGTCATCTGTCCATGTCCATGTAGCCTGATGAAACATACCACTTGAGTCCTGCTTTTGTCATCTGTCCATGTCCATGTAGCCTGATGAAACATACCACTTGAGTCCTGCTTTTGTCATCTGTCCATGTCCATGTAGCCTGATGAAACATACCACTTGAGTCCTGCTTTTGTCATCTGTCCATGTCCATGTAGCCTGATGAAACATACCACTTGAGTCCTGCTTTTGTCATCTGTCCATGTCCATGTAGCCTGATGAAACATACCACTTGAGTCCTGCTTTTGTCATCTGTCCATGTCCATGTAGCCTGATGAAACATACCACTTGAGTCCTGCTTTTGTCATCTGTCCATGTCCATGTAGCCTGATGAAACATACCACTTGAGTCCTGCTTTTGTCATCTGTCCATGTCCATGTAGCCTGATGAAACATACCACTTGAGTCCTGCTTTTGTCATCTGTCCATGTCCATGTAGCCTGATGAAACATACCACTTGAGTCCTGCTTTTGTCATCTGTCCATGTCCATGTAGCCTGATGAAACATACCACTTGAGTCCTGCTTTTGTCATCTGTCCATGTCCATGTAGCCTGATGAAACATACCACTTGAGTCCTGCTTTTGTCATCTGTCCATGTCCATGTAGCCTGATGAAACATACCACTTGAGTCCTGCTTTTGTCATCTGTCCATGTCCATGTAGCCTGATGAAACATACCACTTGAGTCCTGCTTTTGTCATCTGTCCATGTCCATGTAGCCTGATGAAACATACCACTTGAGTCCTGCTTTTGTCATCTGTCCATGTCCATGTAGCCTGATGAAACATACCACTTGAGTCCTGCTTTTGTCATCTGTCCATGTCCATGTAGCCTGATGAAACATACCACTTGAGTCCTGCTTTTGTCATCTGTCCATGTCCATGTAGCCTGATGAAACATACCACTTGAGTCCTGCTTTTGTCATCTGTCCATGTCCATGTAGCCTGATGAAACATACCACTTGAGTCCTGCTTTTGTCATCTGTCCATGTCCATGTAGCCTGATGAAACATACCACTTGAGTCCTGCTTTTGTCATCTGTCCATGTCCATGTAGCCTGATGAAACATACCACTTGAGTCCTGCTTTTGTCATCTGTCCATGTCCATGTAGCCTGATGAAACATACCACTTGAGTCCTGCTTTTGTCATCTGTCCATGTCCATGTAGCCTGATGAAACATACCACTTGAGTCCTGCTTTTGTCATCTGTCCATGTCCATGTAGCCTGATGAAACATACCACTTGAGTCCTGCTTTTGTCATCTGTCCATGTCCATGTAGCCTGATGAAACATACCACTTGAGTCCTGCTTTTGTCATCTGTCCATGTCCATGTAGCCTGATGAAACATACCACTTGAGTCCTGCTTTTGTCATCTGTCCATGTCCATGTAGCCTGATGAAACATACCACTTGAGTCCTGCTTTTGTCATCTGTCCATGTCCATGTAGCCTGATGAAACATACCACTTGAGTCCTGCTTTTGTCATCTGTCCATGTCCATGTAGCCTGATGAAACATACCACTTGAGTCCTGCTTTTGTCATCTGTCCATGTCCATGTAGCCTGATGAAACATACCACTTGAGTCCTGCTTTTGTCATCTGTCCATGTCCATGTAGCCTGATGAAACATACCACTTGAGTCCTGCTTTTGTCATCTGTCCATGTCCATGTAGCCTGATGAAACATACCACTTGAGTCCTGCTTTTGTCATCTGTCCATGTCCATGTAGCCTGATGAAACATACCACTTGAGTCCTGCTTTTGTCATCTGTCCATGTCCATGTAGCCTGATGAAACATACCACTTGAGTCCTGCTTTTGTCATCTGTCCATGTCCATGTAGCCTGATGAAACATACCACTTGAGTCCTGCTTTTGTCATCTGTCCATGTCCATGTAGCCTGATGAAACATACCACTTGAGTCCTGCTTTTGTCATCTGTCCATGTCCATGTAGCCTGATGAAACATACCACTTGAGTCCTGCTTTTGTCATCTGTCCATGTCCATGTAGCCTGATGAAACATACCACTTGAGTCCTGCTTTTGTCATCTGTCCATGTCCATGTAGCCTGATGAAACATACCACTTGAGTCCTGCTTTTGTCATCTGTCCATGTCCATGTAGCCTGATGAAACATACCACTTGAGTCCTGCTTTTGTCATCTGTCCATGTCCATGTAGCCTGATGAAACATACCACTTGAGTCCTGCTTTTGTCATCTGTCCATGTCCATGTAGCCTGATGAAACATACCACTTGAGTCCTGCTTTTGTCATCTGTCCATGTCCATGTAGCCTGATGAAACATACCACTTGAGTCCTGCTTTTGTCATCTGTCCATGTCCATGTAGCCTGATGAAACATACCACTTGAGTCCTGCTTTTGTCATCTGTCCATGTCCATGTAGCCTGATGAAACATACCACTTGAGTCCTGCTTTTGTCATCTGTCCATGTCCATGTAGCCTGATGAAACATACCACTTGAGTCCTGCTTTTGTCATCTGTCCATGTCCATGTAGCCTGATGAAACATACCACTTGAGTCCTGCTTTTGTCATCTGTCCATGTCCATGTAGCCTGATGAAACATACCACTTGAGTCCTGCTTTTGTCATCTGTCCATGTCCATGTAGCCTGATGAAACATACCACTTGAGTCCTGCTTTTGTCATCTGTCCATGTCCATGTAGCCTGATGAAACATACCACTTGAGTCCTGCTTTTGTCATCTGTCCATGTCCATGTAGCCTGATGAAACATACCACTTGAGTCCTGCTTTTGTCATCTGTCCATGTCCATGTAGCCTGATGAAACATACCACTTGAGTCCTGCTTTTGTCATCTGTCCATGTCCATGTAGCCTGATGAAACATACCACTTGAGTCCTGCTTTTGTCATCTGTCCATGTCCATGTAGCCTGATGAAACATACCACTTGAGTCCTGCTTTTGTCATCTGTCCATGTCCATGTAGCCTGATGAAACATACCACTTGAGTCCTGCTTTTGTCATCTGTCCATGTCCATGTAGCCTGATGAAACATACCACTTGAGTCCTGCTTTTGTCATCTGTCCATGTCCATGTAGCCTGATGAAACATACCACTTGAGTCCTGCTTTTGTCATCTGTCCATGTCCATGTAGCCTGATGAAACATACCACTTGAGTCCTGCTTTTGTCATCTGTCCATGTCCATGTAGCCTGATGAAACATACCACTTGAGTCCTGCTTTTGTCATCTGTCCATGTCCATGTAGCCTGATGAAACATACCACTTGAGTCCTGCTTTTGTCATCTGTCCATGTCCATGTAGCCTGATGAAACATACCACTTGAGTCCTGCTTTTGTCATCTGTCCATGTCCATGTAGCCTGATGAAACATACCACTTGAGTCCTGCTTTTGTCATCTGTCCATGTCCATGTAGCCTGATGAAACATACCACTTGAGTCCTGCTTTTGTCATCTGTCCATGTCCATGTAGCCTGATGAAACATACCACTTGAGTCCTGCTTTTGTCATCTGTCCATGTCCATGTAGCCTGATGAAACATACCACTTGAGTCCTGCTTTTGTCATCTGTCCATGTCCATGTAGCCTGATGAAACATACCACTTGAGTCCTGCTTTTGTCATCTGTCCATGTCCATGTAGCCTGATGAAACATACCACTTGAGTCCTGCTTTTGTCATCTGTCCATGTCCATGTAGCCTGATGAAACATACCACTTGAGTCCTGCTTTTGTCATCTGTCCATGTCCATGTAGCCTGATGAAACATACCACTTGAGTCCTGCTTTTGTCATCTGTCCATGTCCATGTAGCCTGATGAAACATACCACTTGAGTCCTGCTTTTGTCATCTGTCCATGTCCATGTAGCCTGATGAAACATACCACTTGAGTCCTGCTTTTGTCATCTGTCCATGTCCATGTAGCCTGATGAAACATACCACTTGAGTCCTGCTTTTGTCATCTGTCCATGTCCATGTAGCCTGATGAAACATACCACTTGAGTCCTGCTTTTGTCATCTGTCCATGTCCATGTAGCCTGATGAAACATACCACTTGAGTCCTGCTTTTGTCATCTGTCCATGTCCATGTAGCCTGATGAAACATACCACTTGAGTCCTGCTTTTGTCATCTGTCCATGTCCATGTAGCCTGATGAAACATACCACTTGAGTCCTGCTTTTGTCATCTGTCCATGTCCATGTAGCCTGATGAAACATACCACTTGAGTCCTGCTTTTGTCATCTGTCCATGTCCATGTAGCCTGATGAAACATACCACTTGAGTCCTGCTTTTGTCATCTGTCCATGTCCATGTAGCCTGATGAAACATACCACTTGAGTCCTGCTTTTGTCATCTGTCCATGTCCATGTAGCCTGATGAAACATACCACTTGAGTCCTGCTTTTGTCATCTGTCCATGTCCATGTAGCCTGATGAAACATACCACTTGAGTCCTGCTTTTGTCATCTGTCCATGTCCATGTAGCCTGATGAAACATACCACTTGAGTCCTGCTTTTGTCATCTGTCCATGTCCATGTAGCCTGATGAAACATACCACTTGAGTCCTGCTTTTGTCATCTGTCCATGTCCATGTAGCCTGATGAAACATACCACTTGAGTCCTGCTTTTGTCATCTGTCCATGTCCATGTAGCCTGATGAAACATACCACTTGAGTCCTGCTTTTGTCATCTGTCCATGTCCATGTAGCCTGATGAAACATACCACTTGAGTCCTGCTTTTGTCATCTGTCCATGTCCATGTAGCCTGATGAAACATACCACTTGAGTCCTGCTTTTGTCATCTGTCCATGTCCATGTAGCCTGATGAAACATACCACTTGAGTCCTGCTTTTGTCATCTGTCCATGTCCATGTAGCCTGATGAAACATACCACTTGAGTCCTGCTTTTGTCATCTATCCATGTAGGCAGATGAAGAATACCACTTGAGTCCTGCTTTTGTCATCTGTCCATGTCCATGTTGCCTGATGAAACATACCACTTGAGTCCTGCTTTTGTCATCTATCCATGTAGGCAGATGAAGAATACCACTCGAGTCCTGTTTTTGTCATCTGTCCATGTCCATGTAGCCAGATGAAGCATACCACTTGAGTTCTGCTTTTGTTAACCCCAATAGGTTAACTAACAATAAGCAATAGGTTTGTTAGTTACTTAAATTGTTGTTTAAATTATTATAAATTGGTTTCTCATATGATCTTATACTTATATTAAGATTCTAAATGCAGAAGTATTCATGGATTCAACAGAACTATAGAATATAATTAAACAGCATTGGGTGAGGTCACAACTTGGAAAGGTGACCACAGATCTGGCTTCAATTCATAATAATTAGGAGTAGAGAGGACGCTGCTTAATGTAATCACGTTCTATGTATCAACCACGTAGAGTGAGAGTGATTAAAATAGCTTGGAGCGGGCCCATCCAATAACTATGCATTGGACATTTTTTTGTAATTGTTTTCAATATTTTGTTTATAATGACCTAAATTGATTTGCCCCATATGGGCATCAATTAAAAATATGAAATCAAACCCCAAATTTTAATGCATTATTAAAACGTAACATGTATATATTAACATTGCATTTTTTATTATTAATTTAATTCGTTTTTTATATTTACAGCGTTTGGCTCAAACCAGTGAAAAGTTGGTTAACTTCAAGGCAAGGCTCATCACTTCCATCATCTAATCTCCTCAAATCATCAGGATGAGCATCATCAGGAGTCACTTCATTTTAGAACTTTAATTATATGATCATCAAACATTTTGTTTGGTTTTTTGAAAGAAAAAAAAAAAAAAAATTAATATGATATTAAGTTGGATAACTAGCAAAAGATCTCTTTAATGAGTAACAAATTGACATTTTGATGTTTAGGCTATGGAACATAACTCAAAAAGCGTTACGTTACTTAAAAACTCAGAAAAGTGTAACAGGGAGTTAGAAAGCTATAGGAGGTGATGCAATCCAGTCTCCAGCTGTTTATTTATTAGTGGGTAATTCAAACTTTATTAATATAATAAAGAAGTTTACTTAGAAAAGAATGATGCGTCAATCACCAGTGATTTTAACTTTATTATTATGATTGAATAATTGAATTGAATTGAGGAGGTTCATTAAGATTTGTTGAATCGGTTAAAAACACCGGGATTTTACCCAAACTTGGAAGATAGGTCTCCTCGAGAGCCTATTTATGAATGATCTCTGATCTCTGCTCACAGATGATAACAAACGAGATTTACCTGGACTAAGAAGAGGTCTTCCCTTACAAGATCATTATTAACCTTAAGGCTCTACTGCCCTTTGAGGTTAGGAAAAACAGTAAAATTAAAATTATACTAGTTCTAAGCAAGATATCAAAAATCTAAGTACAGGCTTCATTCCCAATTTTAATTCTGCACAATTTGAGCCCTATTTCAACTTTCTATGATAAATTGTACAGGCGCCATTTTAATACCAGTTTTATCGTTGTATTGAAATGGCGCCTGTACGATTTATCATAGAAAGTTGAAATAGGGCTCAAATTGTGCAGAATTAAAATTGGGAATGAAGCCTGTAATTAGATTTTTTTGATATCTTGCTTAGAACCAATAAAATTTTCATTTTAATGATTTTTCTAACCTAAATGAGCGGTAGAGCCTTAAATTTGATCAAAAAATCTATCAATCAATGAGATAATTTTAAAAATTTACACAAGAATAAAGGTAAACATAAACATCATCATGGAATAATGATTAAATCAATAATAATAATTTGACTTAAAAAAAAATGAATTACGTACACGTGACTCCTGAATGATGAAATTCAGTGTTGTAAATCTTAATATCAATGTTGATATTACTACTGTAGATAACAGAAAAAAACATTAAATTATTACTTTTTTATACTTATTTTTACTATTAGTCTTATTTTATTATTATTATTATTATTTTTTAACTGTGAAAAAAAGAGAAATTTAAAAAAATTTACTTAAGAAGTAAAATAACGTTTTGTTTCTTTTAAATAACTATGTAAGTATGTTTAAAATTATATATATTTTATATCATTGTGAATATT
>KZ653652.1:2847-22361 GCA_001010745.2 Gerris buenoi | reverse complement strand
ATTTTAACTAAATTATAAGTGACTTAATGCGTGTAAACACTGAATTTAGTAACAAGTTGCAAGTTAAAATTTAGCGTGCAACTAAACAACTAAAATAGAAATTTTTCTATTTTTCTGTTAAGTAGGTGGGCGTGGCTAATTACTGGACATGCGCATTTAGTTAAATGCACAAGTTTGTCGGAATCTCGCTTATAGATTTGCAGATCTTTGTTTATATATTTTTTAAAAATGTTTTATTCGACAAAAATTATATATTTTTTCCAAAAACATACTTTATTTCGTCCAAAATCTAATTTAAAATAATTTTTAAGACAGTATTTATGACTTGAACACATTGTTCAACGTCCATTATTAGTGAACTAAACAGCTTTACTAAATATTAAGTGTGAATATTAAGTGTAAACGCTTTCTAACAATTAAGTCACTTAAAATTAAGTTAAAATTTAGTTAACCACTTAACAACTTAATACGTGTAAATCGGCCTTAAGAGATTCAATATTAAAAACAAATAAGAATTGGAATTAAACTCAAATAGAAGGTTACTTAGATGTAGGTTATAAACAATGAAAAAGAAGGTCGAAAAAGCAATAACGCCAACCTGATTTCAACAACTTCATTACATTAGCCATTCATTTTCTATTATTTATAAAACGATTATTAAGTTTGCAATACTTACTTTTTCTCCCTACTGGAGATAAATACATTTTCTTTATATTAATCGAATTGCCTTTTTTCTTAGAGTGGGGTTTTCTTCTTTTCAACTAACTTTGCACCTTTATTTAAAAAGACAATTACAATTATACAATTCTAAAAATTAGGGCAATAGAAAATTACAATTATAAAAATAGTTTTAAAAAAAGAGTATCTTAACAAATGAATCAAAGTAATAGAATCATTTTTATAAATAACAATTAAAAGAAAACAGTCAAATAATGGATTCAAAATTGAATCGCTAAATAAAGATAACACAGAGGGATAAATATTACTTTTTTATTTATTTACAATACTATGTGATACTTTTTACATACATAAATATGTATACAACCTGTTTTTTCCAAATATAATTCTATTAAATATTTTAAAATTAATTGTTATATGCTCAAAGAAACAAGAAACTCTGGATGTTAAAAACATACAACACTAACAGTGTTTCTTTCATTTTTTTCTTCACAAACAAATGTAAATTGCTATAGCAGTATATTTTTCTGATGATGACATATTCTCACAACAGTACAGCAATTGTTGTTATACAGGGTGGGCCAAAAAAAAAACGCACTTTTTTGAACACTTATAGCTCAGCTTCTGTAGTAGATAAAGATATGGGGTTCGCAGGGTCTGAAAACTACATTCTTTTACTTTAAATTTCATATCTATAACTTTAAAAACGATTGGGTGAAAGCCACGCAATGACGGTTTGAAATGGAGCTTACAAAATGTGGTTGACTGGGTAGTGATCTTGTCTGGTATTATAGTTTTGATAGAATAAATTACCACATGGTTGAAGGGGGGAGGAGTTCACTGTAGGTAAGTGGGAGGAGTCCCTCAGTGTTATAACAAACATTGAAGTTTAAGCACAATTTTGCCTGAAATTAAAGATCAAATGCTAAATTACACGTTTATGCAAGATGTTACCCCGTCCTTTCGCTCCTTGCAAACAATTCAATATTTGCAAGAAAATTGCCCAGACTTCAGGCAACATTGTGCTTAACACATCTTCAATGTTTGTTGTTATAACACTAAGGGACTCCTCCCACTTACCTACAAAGAACTCCTCCCCCCTTCACCATATAGTAATTTATTCTATCAAAACTATAATACCAGACAAGGTTACTACCCGGAAAACAACTGTTTTTAAGACCCTTTTTCAAACTCTCATTTTGTGGCTTTCACCCAATCGTTTTTAAAATAGAAGAATGTAGTTTACATACCCCGTAAAACCCATACCTCTATCTACTTCAGAAGCCGAGCTATAAGTGTTCAAAAAAGTGCGGTTTTCTTTGGTCCACCCTGTATATATAAGAACTTCGACCTAAGGCCAGTGGCAACAGGCTTAATTTTATACTTTGATTAAGTGAATTAATTTAGATAAGTTATTATATCTATTTAAAGATCTACAAATCAAAACAAACATTCATTTTTATTTGGAATAAATGTGGTTGGCTTAGGTTGGAAATAACAAATCATTTCAAGGTGAGTCACAGGGACACTACTCAATGATATAAAGGACATATAATATATTTATTAAAAGATGACAATACATTAAAATACTGGTTTACAACTAACATCTATACAGTTAACACACAGGCAGTCCTAACATTACAAATACACAACATTTACACATTTACTTAAAAAAGAACAAAGGGAACAAGAAATGTCTAGAGAAAGAGCTACACGAAAATTATCACTAAAATTTATATAACAAATAAATTTACACATAAATCTAATGCCTCATAGGTAAATTAACGTGACACCAATTTTCTTTAAAACTTAATTTTTTGTGTTATGAACTGCATACCACGAAAACGCTAGCAGACAATTTCGGCAAAACATTGTAACTTTTTTTATAGTAAATAAAGAGACAATGCTTTACTTTAACCAAAATCTGGTTTACAATAATTTACATCTTAGGTACAGAACGGCTGTAAAAATAAAAAGAGTCATAAAAGAGAAACATATTTCCCCTGATTAAATAGTTTTAGTTTTTATTTGATCAGACGCTTGTTATTTTTAACACCCGTTCTGATTTCTACTATACATTGAAATGAAACAAAGTTATAAACACACGGTGGATTTAAGAAGGGTCACTGTTGACGGGAATGAAGACAGTGTCGTACTGGTAGTAAGCGATGGATTCCCGAAGGGTCACGGCAAACAGAAAGTTCTTGTTATCGCTATACAGTTGCCTCAAGCACCTCATTTCCTCGGCATCAGGTAAATTATCGTCCAAGCTAAAATATAAGACAACTTGATGTAAATAAAAAAGTTTTTGGTAGTATTCATACTACGGAAAGTTTAAATTTTAAATTAAATCAAATGATTATTATTAACAATGAGAAATAGGCAGAGAAAAATAGACTCCGGCACCGGGACTCGAACCACAGGCCTCTATATTTCTGTCAGAGCACTGTAACGGAAATATAGAGGCCTGTGTTTCGAGTCCCGGTGCCGGAGTCTATTTTTCTCTGCCTATTTCCCCATTGTTAATAATAATTATAATTTGATTTAATTTTAAATAAAAATGAAAATATACTGCCCATTAGTGTGGCACATAGCTTCCTCGCATCCTATCATGTACTTTATTGTTATATTAACATTATCGGTATATTAATTTATTTTTATATTGTTTATTATGTAAAAACTTATAACAGTTTTTAGCTATCTTTAACATTTCATAGGTGTGTCGCTGTTGGTTTTACTAAAAAATTGTATTTTAAAAATTGGTTTGTCTCATTGAATAGATGAAGTTTGATTTTTTTCCCCCGACCTAAAATTCCAATTTTAAATGTAAAGTTCACGTTTACACGAGCGTTGCACGTGAACGCTTGAACAGATAACGTTGTCCAACGAACTCGTCCTGAGCATAAGAAAAATGACACATGTCTACCAAATTTCATCAAAATCTGTTGACATTTACTCTATCGTCGCACGTTTCATGATTCACAGACACAGACAGACAGACACGGAACCAAAAATGTTTTCTGATGTCTGAAACAGATTTCTGTATTGGAATTTTTAAAATCAGAGAAATAAAACTTTTTTGTTCTCAAAAGTGAACACAAAGATTCTGTTACCTTCGGTAAGCTCAGAAGCAATAACATTTCAAAGTGAATAAATCATTAAATTGAACCAAAATAAAAACAATTGGTTTTTTGTACTTCTACACTTGTAAAATTCAAAGTTATAATTACTAATGTGTTTCTTATAGATCCAAGGGGCAGATATAAAGAAAGTCTTGTTACAATGGAAAAATATGTAGCCACTCATCTGGAGTCTGTACCTACTGTTGAGAGTCTAAACTCGGGTTTTGATGAGTTCAAAAAAATTATTTCCCAAGATAAAATTGAGAAATGATTGTTACCTCTAATTTTAGGGACATTACCCCCTTAACTCTGTAAAAATGTTTCCAATGAATTTGATTTTTTAAAAAAAATAATAATAATAACTAGGGGCTCTGCTCCCTACTCGCTTCGCTCCACTGTGACATCGAGTTTTATTGCTTCACTCTAGAGTGAAGCAATAAAATTGATCTCATGTTTCTTTTCAGTGATGACAAAAACTTACATGCTGTAAAATATCACGTTAGCTATAGAAAGTACTGAAAAGGACTGTTGAGAAAGTCCTGAGAAGGACTGATTTAGCGATCTTTTTTTGCAAGTTGTGTGCATAGTTATGGAATATGAGAAGGGAAGTAGGATAGCTGCTGAGGTAGTGGGGGTAGGCGCACTGCTATCTACTTTCCTTTTCTTGCTGACATTCCGATATACAACTCTCTAGGTCCCCATTACCCCCCTAACACATCTTCTCAGATGAATATATCTCCCTACTCTGTCTACACAGTTAGTAGTTTGTCACTCTCAAGCTCCTCTTTACCCCCCGGACTAACCCCCCATCTCTCATAACTCGCTCTTTCACACAGTTTAGTATATCACTCTCACTGAACTCGTTTGTTTACAAAACTTTTTTAATAATATGGATAGATAAATGTAGTCAATTTAAATATAAATCTAACCATATAAGTTGTTCCTGAGAAGAATCTAGTTTCTGAGATATTTAACAAAAAATAGTCTTCGATCAAAATAAAAAAACTAAATGTAAACAACCACCTGTTGAACAAATCATAGCGAGTTTAATTATAAATTAAATTCAGTATCACTTGAGATATGAGAAAGTATTCAAACAGTTTGTAGAACCATTAAAAAAAAAAAAAAAAAAAAAAAAAAAAAAAAAAAAACCAGTAGAATGAGCAAAAAGTTATTAAAGATGAGATACTAATTTTATTAAAATGATAATTTAAAAATAAATGAATAAATAAAAAATAAAAAAAAAAACTTATAATCTCACTTCAAGATGATGAGTCTAAAATCAGGATGGGGAGGTAGATTTCTATAATAGTTGGAAGTGGGAAGATAAACGTCATATTTAACTTCTACCAGCTCAGTTTCCTTCGGTTCATTCTTGGCTTCGTACTGGCCAAAGATCTGTAAGCGCTTCAGCACATCACCTAAAGGAAATAAAACAACAACATTGTAAATACATAACACAATTGAAATAATTTACTTACTATATTATTATTAGAATATGAAAATTTGTTAAAAAAATAAAACATTTAAATGTCTTCGAAGCTGTTTAAGACAGATGATCTGAACCCCGGAAACGTCCGAGGAAGCCTGACTACCGTTTGGCCCTAGCCAGGCTGTGTCATCAGGGGTGTGAAAATTTGGAACCAAAATAATTATAATTAGTACACACTTCGACAAAAACACACGGCTGGTTTAATTTTAAAACATGTAGAGTCATAACATGTAGAGTCAGACATGTAGAGTCATAACATATTGATTTCCAATGTTATTTATTACCTAGTGATTTACAGTATTTTTATTACCTAGTGATTTGCAGTGTTTTTCTTCAATGAGTGGCTTGCCATAATGCACTTGTTCAACTTGGTCCTCTTGCATTGAAGTGAGATTATCTACTTCGACTGGTATCACTGATTTCTCGTTTTCTTTTAACTTCTTCCAAGTTGTTGTCTTATCAGCCTCGTCCTCCGGCTGAGCTGATCCGTCGCCAGCTTGTTCCTCCGAATCTTCAATTTCTTTGAAATACGAGTGGTCGATTAAACTCTCCCTCACAGTTTCCGTAGGGTCGCTATCGACAAGCATCGGTTCCTCGTTAGTTTTGATCGACGATGAAATTTTATCACTAGAGCTACTATCGTCACTCAACAAAATCGGTTTTGAATTCGATTTATTTTCTGTTACAATGCCGTCTCCCATCACTCCTCCGATAGGCTTACCTGATTCTTTAGACTTGTCAGACGAGACTGAGTTAGGAACATTAGACTTTTCCAGATTTTTATCTGTATCCTCACATTTGACAATATCTTTATTGTTTATCTCTGTTGTATTCTTAGATTGAGATGCTTCGTTCATTTCTATGTCCGTCGAATCTTCAGTTTCTTTAGAGAAATCAGTAGAAACAGATTGGGAAGCAATATTTGTACTATCCACATTTGAAACGTAATTCTCAACTACTGTCTCGGTGGTATTCTTAGATGTAGGTAAGTCTTTCATATCAATAGACTCGGATACATCAGTAGACATGGACTTTGAAACGATACTATTATCTTCTAAACTTTTATCTTCACCTACTTCAAGATTTGTCTTGTTTTTACTGTGAGATTCGGGTAACTTGTTTATTTCAACACAAGTCGACGTCTCAATTTCCTTACATGAATCAGCTTTTTTTGTTTCACAAGAATCTAAAATCTCGGAATCTTTAGAGGCATCGGATTTCGAAAATACATCGACATAGTCTTTGTCTTTATCTGAATTCTTTGAGTTTTCTTCTACATTTGTCTCAGTCAGAATGAGAGATTCAGGCAACTCTTTCATTTCAACACAATCCGGAGTCACAATTTCTTCAGTGACATCAGAAGAAATCGACTGAGACTTAACAATATGCTGACTCTCCGAATTGCTATCTTTAATTTCAACATCTGCACTATCCATGTTTAAAGACAGATTAGATTGAGGTAATTCTTTCATTTCAATACAACTGGAATCATCAGTTTCTTTAGAAACATGCTTAGAACTTGATGGAGAGACGAAATTCTCACTTCCGTCTTTTACATCTTTATTTTCCCCCTCTGTTTTGTTTTCATCGCTCGTGTCAGTGTTGCCACCCTTTGTTTCATCTTGATTGTTCGTGTCAGCTTCACTTTTAGATTCAGGCAACTCTTTCATTTCTGAATCGACAACATCATTAGAACTGCTGGTCAAATTCGATTGACAATCAGCACACACACTTAGTTTAGCATCAATGTTAGATTCCGGCAACTCTCTCTTTACAACACATTCTGTTTTGACTTGCTTAGAGATGTTAGTAAGAATCCGTTTCAAAGTATCACCTGAATTTTCAACTTTGATATTCTGAGCTAAGTTACGAGATGCTGCAGCAGCTGAAGAGCCCGCATCAGCCTCAGCAATGAAACCTTCACTATTCTCCGAAGGGTTTTCTTGTCCCTGCTTGTCACATTCGCCTTTATTCTCACAACCGTTAGGTGAGTTACACAAAGATAGAGGGACCTCACCATCAGATTTAATTTCAGGTAAAGTGACAATGTTCTGTTGACTAGGATTACGATGAGAGACCGTAGTGTTTGACGGATCGGACCAAGTGCTATTATGTTCACCCTTTATGGTGGTTTTCTCCTCGGATTTGATTTCGGACTTTATTTCAGTTTCATGTTTGACAGTTTCAGACTTCACACTGATAACATGGTCAAACGAAGACACATCAGGTTTGACGTTGTCGGCATCTTCTTCTTTTACGGATATTTCTTCTTTGACGTCCGAAGGTCCCGATCTAACCGAACTGTCGCTGTCGTCACTTATTCCGTCCGGATCCAATTTCACTCTTTTAGTTTCAATATCGTCCGTATCGCTAGTATGACGTTTAGGTCTGGAAGTCTCTTCCTCGTCGTCCGACAACACCACGGTTTCGGTACAGTGACCGGGACGGTAATTGGAACCCCTCGTATTTAAGGAAATGCGACCCCAAGTCGTCCTACCCCTGGGGCCTCTGTTGCTCCCGTAGTTGGGCCCGCTGAAGAAAGTGGGCGGAGGAGGTAGAGCGGCTTGCACCCCGTGACCGCCCATGAGTTGTGACACTACGTTCATCAGTGAAATAGTGTAGTTCTTCATCTGGGAGACTTGACGCTGGAGGTGCCATCCTCTCCCCCTGAAGCCTCTCCCTCGGTAACCACCACGTCCTCTGTTGTTCCTCTCCTCGCAAAGATCGATAAGATACTTGAAATGGAACGGCCAGACGCCGTCAGGGATCAGGATGTCCTCGGGCCGGTACAACCACGATTTTCTTCCCTTGATATTCGGTAACTCGTCTAAAATATCGGTTTCTCTCTGGGACAAGACTAGAGCGTCGACTATCACCGGGAGACCGTCACCTCTGAAACCGTTCAAGAACCTCCATCTGGAAACGTAAGACCAGTTTTCAAGAGGGAGCTCGACCGTACCCCGAGGTTCTACCACGACCAGATCCGAATCTCTGGAATCGTCATCTCCTATCTGAATGATATCTCTACTCAGAGAACCGTCGAATTCGTCGACGATTTCTACGTCTCCGTCGGAATCGGAAGATTCGACTAGGACCACCTCCTCGTCCTTCGCAGCGGGTTTTGACTTGCCTGTACGTTTACCCCTGACGTAAGGTCTATCTACGTCTATAACTTCGACAGACGTATCGTCATCTATAATAATCGTATTATCTTTTGAACGTGAATTATCCGGATGAGATTTATTTGGAGCGGTCGGTTTGTTATGCCTGATGAGTTTGTAGCCAAGCCTGGAGAGATGAGAGAAGACCCGGTACTGGTCCAGAGTGCAGCCTGCTTCCTCGCTGAGGAGCAGCGAGTAACTCATCTCCACGCTCACCTCAATGTTCCCGTGAAATAACGTCAGCGAGTTCTGCAACAAATAAATATTCACCTTCACAACCTACACTTACAATTCCAACAGTTAAAATCGACAATACAGTTATTTGTCCGATAACAATACAGCTTATCATTTATGAAATATTGTAAAAATACCAGAGTTTAAAATCTATTTGGTGCACTCCCAACTGCTTGGGTGGGTTTAATTACAGTTTCTTCCCAAAAAATCAGACAATTTTTTTTCTAATTAAACAATGTCAAATAACAACGTCCAACAGCAAAGGGAAAGCAGTCTGTTAAGCCTAAAGCATTAGAGGAGTTTGAAAAAACAGTACTCATGTGGAATGTTGTACAATTATTCAACAGTGAATAGCTTCATGAAAACAAAGATGTTTACCGAGTCAACTTGCTCAAGCCTGCTCTAAATTATTTAACAATCAAAATATCGTTTGATTTATTTTTAATGCTGAATATGATCCCCTGAGTTGTTAGCAACAAGTAAATTGTATTGATAAACTTTAAATGCAATGAATATTCTAGTGCTCATCAAAACAAGTTCACTCTGTTTGGCCACTTAAAGTGTTCTTAGTATCCTTATTAAATCGATTTATCAGTGTTATAAACTTATCCTTAACTGCATTTGTTCTAGAAAACCAAATCAAGCTCCTAGATACAATACAGAGCATGTCCACTGTAACAACCCCCATTTTTTACATTTATAAATGAATGTTTCATCTCCATTTGAAAAAACTTATTGTAACTCGAATTGCTATTTTTTGCTGTTGAATATTCCCTTAAATATTAGGTAGAGAGAAACTGTAATGGAACCGGCGAGCCAACCAAGATGTTAGTTTATAATTACTCGTACTGAGAGGAAGTCTTACAGATTCGAGAAGGAAGAGCGCCTCCTCAGGATTCAAGTAGTCGAGGTTGTCTGTAGAATCGTGATGTCCGTACGTTGCGTATTCTTTACCTCTCTTCTTAGTCACTACCACCTTCTTCTTCTCTGCATCCCACTTTGCCAGCGACAGTAGCGTACTAAAACAAAATCTTGCTCTTAATAACAAACATTTTCATACAATTTTTGTTAGTGAGAGACACCAAGGGATGCGCCGCGCAGCGTGACAAAGGAACTGTTCCAACACCAGACATTACGTCAATAATACGTTGGCTCGGCTTACACCATGTCCTGTATCGTTTCATCGCGTCCAACTCATCAGGGGCCCGACGATGCCCACCCAACTCTGGACCTATACCAGACCAAGAAGAAAGTTATAGGACTTATCAGAGACGAGCGTGCTCTCACACCGCCATTGAGCAAAAATCACGGTATTACATTGTAGATGTGTTTTGCCAGCCAAGCAAGAATGGCGGTGTGAGAGCACGCTCGTTACTNACATCCAGGCCAAGACGGTGTTACCAGGGTTGTAACTGTTAAAACTAAAAATGGAACCACTGAAAGAGCCACTAACAGAATTTTTCCTCTTCCTGTACTACCAGAGACCTCCTCAGACTAAATCTTACCTGCGCCGTGTTCACCGAACTTGATATTACTAGATTAAAGTTGTTTGATCATATTTTAGTTTATTTTTTTTTATTATATGTTGTTAATTATTCAGCTTATTTTTGATAACATTTATTTATTTGATAATTTTGTTAAAATTTAATTTCACTTTCAGTTGACAGAGTCAAGGTGGGCCGATATGGTCAAGTCTGTATGTTTTTGATTCAAATTTAGCGCCATATTATTTTAGCCCTACTTATTTTGGGGCTAGTTTTATTTTGTTGGAATTTTTGTATATGAGCGTTGAAGCCTTTATTATTTTTTTTCTCAGTTTTGTTTTATATAAAACCAGCACTGTTTTTGTACTTTTTCGTATTATGCGTTTTTCGATTATACCATGTGCATCTCTGTGTTTAAGACTTTTTTTTTTTTATTATTTTAAAAATCCATCATTAATCTAACCATACCACGCCCAAACATTGGTCAATTTGTGCCGGATTTATCTTCAAATTCCTTATCACCGGACTACGAGGTATTTATAAACCATTTATAAACCATGGCAAAAAATAAAAACAATATGGAGAAACAAGCATGGAAGACGTTGAACTTGAAAAAAGAGGGAATAAAAAAAGTTTTATCAAGAGCTGCTAAATTTGTGGAGAATTATAAAGATTCAAAACTTTCTCAAGTAGACACTAGAATTACCATGATAACCAGCGTATATAACGATTACAACAACGTAATCCGAGGGATTCAAGCCCTTACAGACCCAAGTGAACACGAGGATCTGGAGGACGAGCTTGAGTCCTTTGAATACTTGTATATTGACGTGATTTCAAATTTAGAGAGCTTAAAGAAAACACAATCCCTCCAAATAGGTCCTCAAATGAAAACATTCATATTATAGGTTACCTCAAATTTCGTTACCCTCGTTTGACGGTAAATATACGGAGTGGATTAATTTCAAAGATAATATTTTAGCCCTCATACACAATAATAAATCCATAACACCTATTCAAAAATTTCAATATTTAAAATCAAGTTTAAAAAACCAAGCTGCAGACCTTATCAGCAGTATTCAGATAACGGATCAGAATTACATAATTGCTTGGGACTTAGTGAAGTCTCGTTTTGACAATATGAGATTGATTACTCAGAGTCATGTATCAGCGCTGCTTGAGTTGCCCAAAATTAAATATGCATCATTTAATGATCTCAGTAGTTTAGTGACAAATATCTTTAAGCACGTCCGTTCTCTGAAATCGTTAGGCCAACAGGTCGATTCAGCTGACTTTATACTCTATAAACTTGATATCTCGTATTTAGTAACTCAACTGTTGAGTTACAAAAGGGCCTCAATATAGATGAAGAATATAGCCGACGCAATAAATTAATTGTGAACACCAAGAAGACAAACATTATTAAATTCTGCAAAGGCAATTCACCAATAAATCAGAGAATACGGCTTGGAACGGAAGAACTGGATGTAGTCTCAAAAGCAAATTACTTGGGTGTTACCCTATCGAAGTCCTCGCTTTTCCGAGAAATGTGTAACAATGCTCTAACTAAAGCTAACATAGCCACTGGAAAAGTTTTTAAAATATTAAGTGCGTCTAAATCAAATTCATGGGAAACCCGCATAAAGCTTTTCGAAACAGTGATACTGTCAACACTACTCTACGCCTCACCTATATGGGCTTTAAGATATACAAACGATCTAGAGAAGGCGCAAAGCTATTTCTTTAAGAACTTATTAAGAATTCCGAAAAACACGCCCAACTATCTAATTCGACTCGAAACCGGTAGAACCCACATATCTTATACAATCCTAAAACAAACCTTATGGTTCATGCATAAAATTTCCTCCTTAGAAGATACCCGGTATGTAAAAATCTGTTTTAATCGACTAGTACATCTACACAGTTGCCCAGGAAATAACATCAAGTACAACTGGTTTTCCCAAGTTATCATGCTTCTTAACAGAGCCGGCACCCCATACAACCTACCTGATCTCTTAAACCCCGAAATTCTAAAAAATAAAATTCCGATCCTTTTAAACAAATACAAAGGAAAACTAAGAAGTGACGATCTCGAAAGAGCGAACCAATCTATGTTCAACCCTTTATTCCGAGAGATGTTCTGGATGGAAGGAGCAAAAAGGTATCTCAAGCTTAAGATTCCAATCAAGGTAACGAGAGTCATCGCACAGCTCCGTACTTCTTGCCAAAACCGGGCCAAAATCTTCCACGAGGGTTACTCATACGAATTCGACCAAACAGAAATATGTTCAATTTGCAAACTCCAAGAAGAGGAATCCTGGACCCACGTTATACTGAGCTGTACCGCATACTCCTACTTCAGAGCCTATTATCTGCAACATCTACTTACTAATAGAAACGTCCACGATAACTATAAACTAATACTAGAATTATGTCAAAAAAAGGATATTTATAATTTATATAATTTTATTATTAACGCAATGAGAATTAGGTCATTTATCATTAACGAATGAGGCTTATTACGCGATCCATGCCTATTATCAGTGAAAATTTTTGTTTTTCTTTTAAAGAGTTTTTATTTGTTGTTTCTTTTAAGAAGTTTTATAAGAAGTTTTTAAGTTCTTTTAAGTTAGTTTTATTGTTGTTCTTTTAAGAAGTTTTTATTTTATATTTTTATACAGTATCATTTTGTTCATTCAAATCAAATTCGTTTTAAAAGTATATACCTACTATGTACCTCTTTAATAATATACAACGAACTCACATTGTATGAGAAATGTAAGAATTTCTTAAGCAATAAACTATTCTATAAACTTGATAATTCAACGTTAAGAAAGTGGGAAGAACATGTGGCTTCATCTAAGTTGGAATCTCCTTCTTTAGATGAGTTGGAAAAGTTTTTAGTCACGTTGTTAAATATCCAACAACTGATGTCTAAAGAAGTTTCTTTGTCACAACAATCTCACAAACAGAATTCTACTTTTTTCAAAAGTAATGCCAAAGATCAGAAGAGTCCAACTGATTATAAGTTAGATCCGAAGAAACCAAAATCGTCTACCTTTACTTATCACAACTCCACAAATCGTAAATACAGTCCAAGTCCAGATTCAAAGTCTTACGACCAATCGGAACCAAAAAAATAAAACCAATAACTCGTTTAATCATCAGTGTTTAGTTTGTTCAGAATCCCATAAACTATATCTTTGTCCAGCTTTTGCTCAAATGTCAGATCAGGAAAGGATATCAAAAATAGAAAATCTTAAGATTTGTAAAAACTGTTTTAATAAGCACCAGACAGACGTTTGTAAATCAGCTTCTCGTTGTAGGGTTTGCAATATGGTTCATAATACTTTGTTACACACTGATCACACTTCTAAGCCTTCTAGTTCTTATTCACAACAGTGCTTCGTCGAAACTAAGGAATTCCACACGTTGTTAGCCACAGCTAGAGTTCAGGTTGTTGATCCTAAGGGTGGTTTTGTTTCTGCTAGAGCTTTGGTGGATACTGGAGCCCAAGATAGTTTCATCTCGGAATCGTTGGTTCAACAGTTAGGTCTTCATAAAACTAGAGTTAATACAACCGTTCAAGGAATCACAAATAAATCCATGACAGTACCTTATATTGTAACAGCTACAATTACTTCTCCTAATAGTGATTTTAGCTCGTCTCTTAAATTTCTTGTTGTTAGGAAAATAAATTAATCACTTCCAACTCACGATCAAAACATTTCTGAGTGGAAAATACCACCGGATATTGAACTTGCCGATCCACGTTTTTATCAAAGTCAAAAAATTGATATCTTAATTGGAGCTGAGATAGCTTTCGATATACTTTTAGATGGATGTATAAAAATAGCAGATAACCTTCCCTGTTTAAGAAATTCTTGTTTAGGATGGTTAGTTGCCGGAAAATATCATAATGAAGTAACTCCTTGTGCCCCTAGTACTAACCTAGCAACTTTCAGCTTTGACAAAATTGATACTTTACTTACTAAATTTTGGCAAGTAGACAGTTTGTCTGAAACAAAAGAACTGTCAGTTTGTGTGAAGAAAGTTGAAGAATTCTTTGTGTCCACTACATCATGCGACAAGTCGGGACGTTACACTGTGCGTCTTCCCTTCAAACTTACTTCTACTGTTTTAGGCAGTTCTTATGATCAAGCTTTGAAAAGATTCTATTCTTTAGAGCGTAAGTTTAAAAGTAATTCTGATTTATTGGATCAATATAGTAATTTTATGGATGAATATAAAAATCTAAATCACATGAGAGAGCTTACTCATGATGAGGTATCTCAAATCATGTTAGGTCCACATTATTTTATACCCCATAGAGAGGTTATTAAAGAAGAAAGTTTAACAACAAAAATAAGGGTTGTATTTAATGCTTCGATGCCCACTTCCTCTGGGAAGTCCTTAAATGATATTTTAGAAATAGGTCCAGATATTCAAAATGATCTCTTTTCCTTAATCTTAAGATTTAGGTCTCACAAATTTGCCTTGGTCGGAGATGTTGAGAAAATGTTTAGACAAATTAATATCCATGAATCAGATCAGCAATTTCAATTGATAATCTGGAGGAAGAAGCCTACTGATCCTTTAAAAGTTTATTGTTTGTCAAAGTCACTTATGGGACAGCTCCAGCTCCCTTTTTAGCCATGCGTGCCTTGAGGCAACTTTCTTTAGATAAACAGGAAAAATACCCATTAGCATGCAAAGTCATTCAAAACGACTTTTTTGTTGATGATCTATTATCGGGACATGATGACGAAACTCAATTAGCTTGTCTTTGGCATCAATTGTCGAATGTCTTAACTGAAGGTGGCATGAAAATTCGGAAATGGTGTTCAAATCATGTTGATTTTCTTAAATCATTGTCTTTATTGGATAGTGACCCGAACTATACTATTGATCTTGATTCAAATAAAGGTTTAAAAACTTTAGGTGTACATTGGCAGCCCAATACAGATTCCTTTAAATATAAAGTGTCCGTTCCTGATAACAGTGTAATGACAAAAAGGTCTATTCTCTCAAATATTAGTAAAATCTATGACTCATTAGGTTTAGTGGGACCTGTAATTATAAAAGCTAAAATTTTTATACAGCAGATTTGGTTGTTAAAATTAGATTGGGACGAACCATTGGGTTCTGAACTCTCCAAGAGTTGGAGTGATTTTAGCTCTCAACTTCCACTCTTAAATGATTTTACTGTCAGTAGATACTTTAAGATTGAACCTCAAGGTAATTTTGAACTCAATGGTTTTTCTGATGCGAGTGAAAAAGCCTTCGGAGCTTGTGTTTACATTAAATCGATTTATCCTGATTTACCTACCTCATGTAAGTTGTTGTGCGCTAAATCTAAGGTAGCTCCCATAAAGCGTCTTACCCTTCCAAGATTAGAACTTAGTGGTGCTTTGCTGTTAAGTAAGCTCATGAATAAGGTTTTGTCTGCCCTTCCTGATTATGAATTTAGTCAAATTTATTATTGGACCGATTCGACCATCGTTCTTAGTTGGATTGCTGCGGATTCATCTCGTTGGAAAACGAGGCTTTCCAACAAGTGGCTTTTGTGGCTAATAGGACATCCGAGATCCAACAACTGACTCACGGAGGTCAGTAGTTACACGTTAACTCTAAAGATAATCCTGCAGATTTAATATCTCGTGGAACCAACCCAAAGTGTTTTTTTTAGAAAATTCTGAGTTATGGTTTCATGGTCCTAGTTGGCTCCAAGATCAATTTCTTCCTCCATCTGAGAAGTTTGACCTAGAGTTTGATCCTTCTGAAGCTAGGACTACTCCCTCTATTGTTTTGGTTGCTGTTCAACAATCTTCATTTCCTTCCATAGTGATCGATCTTAATAATTTTAATTCATGGAAAAACTTGTACCGTTCCGTTGCTTATATTTTTAGATTTATCAATAACGTCAGATTTAGGAAAGATAAACTCAGTGGTCCATTAACCAAAAATGAGTTAGGTGAAGCTCAGCTATTTATTTTAAGACAGTATCAAAATGAAATGTTCAGTGAAGAGATAAATACGCTTTCAAAGGGTAAATCTCTAAAAACTACCAATAGGTTACAGTCTTTATCACCATTTATTCATGATGACGGTCTCCTCCGAGTTGGAGGAAGATTAAAAAATTCAGACCTGAACTTTGATCAGAAACACCCCATCCTTTTAGACAAACATCACCAATTAACTAAATGCATAATTTTGTATTACCACCATAATTTTTTGCATCCTGGTCCTCAACATTTACTTTACCTGACCCGTTTAAAATTTTGGCCTATAAATGGAAAAACTGTTTGTAAAAAAGTTGTACATGATTGTATCATATGCTTTAAAGTGTCTCCCCGCACTGCTACTTACAAAATGGGTGATTTACCATCAACTAGGGTCACAGTGTCTAGAGTATTTAATTCAGTCGGCATAGATTTTGCTGGACCGATAATGTATAAATCTTCCTCAGCAAAAAATTCTCCAGCTGTTAAAGGGTATATTTGTATTTTTGTCTGTTTTTTATCAAAGGCAGTCCATTTGGAGCTGGTCAGTAATCTAACAGCCGAAGCATTTATTGCTTGCTTTAAAAGATTTATTTCTAGACGGGGAATCCCAAGTCAAGTTTACTGCGACAATGCAACAAACTTTGTTGGGGCAAATAAAATTTTGTTTACTATGCAAATGAAAGCCGTTACTAACTCTCTAGTTTTAAATTTCTCTGACCAAAACATTTCCTTTACATTTGCTCCCGCCCGGTCCCCCACGTTCTCTGGTCTGGCTGAATCATGTGTAAAATCAGTTAAACACCACTTGAGAAGAGTTGTAGGATATGCTCTTTTGAACTTTGAAGAGTTGGCTACTTTATTGACTCAAGTTGAAGCATGTCTCAACTCTAGGCCCTTAACACCGGCATCATCAGATCCAAATGATTTATCAGCTCTATCTCCTGGCCATTTCCTCATTGGACAACCTCTCTTATTACCTTCAGAGCCATGTCTGATCGATTCAGGTAATACTCTTACCAGATGGCAGCGTGTTCAGTGGATGCTCCAACGCTTCTGGCACTGCTGGTCCAGGGAATATTTAAATCAACACCAACAAAGATTGAAGTGGCAGCATGAAGGAACCCCCATCCAACTGGGTAGTCTAGTGTTGTTGAAAGAAGACTCTTTACCACCTTTAAAGTAGGAAGAATAATCCAGTTACATCCAGGCCAAGACGGTGTTACCAGGGTTGTAACTGTTAAAACTAAAAATGGAACCACTGAAAGAGCCACTAACAGAATTTTTCCTCTTCCTGTACTACCAGAGACCTCCTCAGACTAAATCTTACCTGCGCCGTGTTCACCGAACTTGATATTACTAGATTAAAGTTGTTTGATCATATTTTAGTTTATTTTTTTTTATGATATGTTGTAAATTATTCAGCTTATTTTTGATAACATTTATTTATTTAATAATTTTGTTAAAAATTAATTTCACTTTCAGTTGACAGAGTCAAGGTGGGCCGATATGGTCAAGTCTGTATGTTTTTTATTCAAATTTAGCGCCATATTATCTTAGCCCTACTTATTTTGGGGCTAGTTTTATTTTGTTGGAATTTTTGTATATGAGCGTTCAAGCCTTTATTATTTTTCTCAGTTTTTTTTTATATAAAACCAGCACTGTTTTTGTACTTTTTCGTATTATGCGTTTTTCGATTATACCATGTGCATCTCTGTGTTTAAGACTTTCTTTTCTTTTTATTATTTTAAAAATCCATCATTAATCTAACCATACCACGCCCAAACAACTACCATAGCAGGAAAAGTATTGTTTTCACCAAAAAAATGTTTTTCGAGATTTCAACGGAATTATCCGTTTTGGGTGTTTTTAAGACCTGAGTGATTTTCAGCATGTCGTCTATGTGCGCGTGTGTGTTAGGTGTTATCATCGTAGCACCCAAAGTATTTAACCTAGAGAGTTGAAACATGGCAGAAAAATCAGTCCTTACCTGCAGTGGTGCCGCCCGAAAAATCAACTTTTTCCGCCATCTTGAACCCAGTTTGCTGAGTCGGCAAAAATTAAAAAAAAATCGTAATAAATCGATAATGGTTCTGACCGAGTTGAAATTTAGTACGAATGTACTTCATTGTATGAAAAACAAGCCCACCAAATTTAATTTTGAAATTAGCCGCCATTTTGAAGTTATCAAATTTTGAATTTTTAAACTTTGGCGGTAATAATACCGAGAGTATAAATAGGTTTTTGACATATAGCATATAATTCGAATCGGAAAAAATTAAGGAACATATATCAAAAACCTGATGAAATTCCATTAATTAGTTTAAAAGTTATAAGTGAATATAATTATTTATTAGTGCGATAATTTTGATGACGTCAAAGTTTGTTTACATCTTTCAAAATACCGCCAAACTTCAAATAATTAAATAAAATGTAGTTATTAAAAATAAGTTGTTTTTTTTAATAATGATAATAGATCAGTTCGTTAGAAGGGTCACCCATCCAAGTACTGACCACGTCTAATGCTGCTTCCTCCTGGAGAAGCCACTTTAGTGGCCTCTGAGGTGAGGAAAAGTTCCGAGGTACCCCGTACCCGATTTTTTTTATTAATATTGATTATACATATTTATTCAAGATTCCCTATCACTAGTGCCTTGAATAAGTTGAGTTTTGTAAATATGTAAACACTTGTATCACGATCTTCAGGTCACTTCCTGGTTATTCTAATGTCCTCAATAAAAATAGATTTTCGGTTGCCATTGCCTCCTCAATAACAGAGTGCATGAAAATTGTCATTATCTGTTACGCGATGAAATATATTATAGTTATCTTTATACCATTACCTTTTTAAGAATACCTATCCAATGTGTTAAAATTTTAAAAAATAATAAAATTTATCATGTGCAATACCTCTTAAAACCAAAGTTAAATATTGGTAAGTATCAACANTGTTACCTATAGGTTTCTTCCTCTGGCACTTCTTTAATTTGTTACTCCCCTTATAAAAAAAAGAACAGTGGGCAGTAACAATCTAAAGAAGATTTACGAAATGTTCTTCATTAGACTGTTACTCCCCTTATAAAAACAGAAATGGGATATCCCTTATTGCTTGGTCCCAAACTAAATTGGACTAGGACTAAACATCTCTTTTTACTTTCTCATATAAAGAGAAAGTATTGTGATGGCGCGAAAATTCGATTCTGAGATTTTGATAGATTTACACGTTTTGATGTCCCCTGGGTCTAAAAAAGTGGTTTTTAAAAAATGTCTGTCTGTCGTCTGTGCAGATGCCTGGAGCCTAAAATGCTGGGCCGATTTTTACGAAATTTGGCATACATGTT
>KZ653651.1:42839-59181 GCA_001010745.2 Gerris buenoi | reverse complement strand
AAAAATACGTGTGGTGTCGCGGGACACCCGGTAGGAACGAAGTTCCTTACATTTTTCATTAAATATAAATTATAAAATCACATAAAATGCTAAAGACGTATAAACTGTTAACTACGATTTCTTTTCGATATTTATAAAACCAACTAACATATAACAAACATAAACAAATCAAGTAACAGGGTTCCATAATAACATTTTATCCCGTCTTTTTTAAGCTTACGTTTACGCGAACGTTGCGCGTGAACGCTTGGACGGATAACGTTTTCCAACGTACTCAGCCTGGGCATTGGTAAAATGAACATGTGTACCAAATTTCAACTAACTCGGTGATCTTTTACTCAAGTTATCGTCATCGGTAGATATTTCGTGACGGATTTCGCGTGACGGTGATTCCATGACGGTGATTCCATGACGGTGATTTCATGACGGTTATTTTGTGTCGGTGATTTTGGTCGTTTTTATCGGATTCACTCCCAGGCTCCGAACGGGCCATAAGGAACTTCGTTCCAAAAACAATTACTGTACCTACTCTTAAAGAGCTTTTCAACGATATGCATCATAAAGGGTATTCATTACTTTGACATTTGCACCCCGTACCCCTGTGTACCAAAATCAAAACTTCGCAAAATCCTTTCTTAGTGGGTGCCTATGATATGAAAAGAGTATATCCTCAAAATTTCAAGTCTCTCGGTTAAGCAGATTTTGCTGTGCGTTGATTCTGTCAGTCAATCAGGACTTTGCCACTTATACTATAGATTGCCATTTTTTAATTAGAAGAGCTTGGCTCTTTTGCCTCTGGTGTCTGGTGCAAAGTCCTGATGTATAACTGTACCAGTCTCCTTTGATTTCCTGTCACGGGATAGAACCTTTATTTGAAAATGGTAGTTTTGATACTTCTTCTTCTTATTCTCCCTTCATTTTACGTTGACGCATGCCTAAACTTAAACTACAGAACCAATTTGAATGAATGAGGGCTTTTTGGATTCGTCTAGGGCCCTAGTGCATCCGTCTCCCTACAATCCCTCAACTCATTCCTACGCTGAATGTGGAGCGAGAAACCAAGCTAAAGAGTCTAAAATGGGGAGAAAAAAATGGGTCTAAAATGGGTAAGCGTCATACGAAGTGGTGAGCCTGATAATTATACAGAGGTACTAATGTTGCAATACATCAGTGTGTTGTGTACTAATCGCATGCTTGTCACATGACGTTTTAATTACTTCTATTTACGAGTTCATCTTTTGAACTTATTGAACTTGGTATTATAGGTTTAGTTCAACCTTACTCTCTTGAGTTCAAGGGGGAGTAATTTGTTATTATTTTTGTTGTTATTAATACATATTTCTGCTTTCTATTATCAAGTATGTCACTTCATTTTATCTAAATAGAAATTAATTGTAGTCTAAAATCAACTGCTTGACTTTACATTACCTACCTCTTAGTATCGTTGCATTTAAAAACTAATTTTAAACTAACACAATTGCACATACTTTACTTTTATAACCCACAGTTTACCTACAGTTTGGCTTTTCCTCGAACTACTAAACGCTTTTCCTCGAACTAACAGAATAATTTTTAAACTTCGACCATAAAAACTTGAAATGTCACTCACAATAATAGAATAACAGTTCCCACCGTGAGCTTCCTCGAAAAGCCAAATTTATTTGTCGTTGACAGGCATTTTCAAAAACTTCGGAGCACTTTCTTACATAAATGGTTCGTTGTACGTAAAAAATGAAAATATCGTTTCTTGTGAGAAATTTTATCTTTTTCAAATTTGATCTGATCTTTAATTGGTCTCCGAACCACAGGAAACAAGATATTCACAAAAATACGAAAAAAGACGTGCAAAAACAAACACTGTGCAAGTTATAATAATCTAGATTTTTGCTGAACCGTTCGTTGTACGAAAAAAAAAATGAATAAGACCTTTTCTGTGGGGAATTTATTAATCTTTAATTTTGATCTGATGTTAATTTTGTCTCCCAAAAGCCATAGGAAGTGAGATTATGACTAGAGAGGTTAATACAATGTAAACAACAATATTGTCACCACAATTTTTAATGTTTATAAGACGCGTTTCGACTCACAATGTCATACAAATAGTTGGTTGTTTTGACTGAGATTTTTTGGTACCACTTGGAAGTGAGATATTCGTAAAAATACGTAAAAGGTGGTGCGTTGACGGGATATTAAATATTCATAGATTTTCTTCGCCCTATAATTCGTAAACCGTCCATTGTACGCAATAAATGAATAGAACATTTTTTTGTGGGAAATTTTGTGATCTTTAATTTTGATAATCACCTTGATCGGTGTCCGAGCCATTGGAAACGAGCTATTCGCAAATAACCGAATTTGTTGACCTTTGCTCTTGAATATCTTTTAACGCAACAAAGTCCTCGTTGCCGATTTTGGATATGTTTTAGAACGTCAAAATGAAGCGATCAAAGAAAGTTTGGTTCCGAAGCGAAACGCTTAAACTACTGAACTGATCATATAAAAATTGGGTATAAATATTAAGTAGATCCATTGAAATTTTATAAATTAAAGCTCTACATTCGGGGTAGTGCTTTGAAACTAAAAAAAGTTATTTACCTAAGTGATAATGAAGCCAATGAAGTGACTTATTTACCTCCCTTATTATAAGAAGTCACTTAGGTGCTGAGATAATAAACCCCCAGAGAGGTTCAGGAGACTATGGAGAGAAACTATTATTATGCTAATTAGAATGTTGAACTGATTTGTCTTTGATACTATTACTGTTAAAAATTAGCAATAATTAACACTATTTGATAATTCTTTTTTTTTGCTTCAGATGTGTGTATTGATTTAGTGCGAGAAAGTTTTTTTGGTGAGTGCGTTATATTTTTTCCAAAATTATATTAAACTCATGCGATTGGTGATATTTTTAACTTTTAAAGTAAAAGTTTATTTTTTTATTTTTAATAGTACGGGAACAAATTGTAAAGAAATCTTATAACTTGTGTTTATTTATACTTAACGTGTTAACTTGTTTACTACTTTATTTAATGCTGCAACGCTGCCCTTATCAACTTTCAGAGAAGGAACCATCTTTTTCTCCTGTAAGTAGAACTATAATTGGCTACGTTACTCCCCTTCTCCTTATAAAAAAACAGAGGGGAGTAACAATCTAAAGAAGGTTTACAGAATGTTCTTCTTTAGCCTGTTAGTCACCCTATATAAACAAAAGTGTGACATTCCTTTGTCCCAAAGGTCATTGGTCTAAAACATCCCTTAGTCTTAATTGTCATTTAATCATAATAAACAGCTTGGCTTTCCGGTGGAATACGCGTCTCGAAGGGGATGAAGTCCAACGTTTCGCTTCCACTGCTGGAAGCATCTTCAGGGGTGTGGTGCATCGTGGTGTTGACTCGGAGTATTTATACTGGTTTCCTAGACCGTAGATTGTTCATTGTACCTGGGTGTTTCCGTACTTGGGGTTGTCCTTTGTCGGGATGATGTAATCTCGCAGGTGCTATCTTTGTCGGTGTTTCTCTGTGGGGATGATGCAATCCGGCAGGTGCTGCCTTCATTGACATAGGCAGCACCTGCGAGATTACATCATCCCGACAAAGGACATCCCCGAGGACGGAAACACCCAGGTACAATCTACGGTCTAGGAAGCCAGTATAAATACTCCGTTCTTCTCTCCAGTCGTCAGTTCATCTTGTGATTGCTTCAAGTCAACACCACGATGTACCACACCCCTGAAGATGCTTCAGGGAAGCAAACGTCGGACTTTATCCCCTTCGAGACGCGGATTTCACCGGAAAACCAAGCTGTTTATTACGAGTCTACCCGTAATAAACCCGGCAGAAGCCTACGCACCATGTTATTTAATCAGTCAACATTCCAAAAAAATGGCAGTAACAATCTTCAGAAGATAAACGGAATGTTATTCTTTAGCCTGTTACTCACCCTATACAAAAAAAGTGTGATATTCCTTTGTCCCATAGTCCATTGGACTAAACATCCCTTTGTCTTAATAGTTATTTAGTCAGTCATTATTATACTACAGAAACAGGGGAGAGAGACCAATCTAAACAATTATCCTATAAAATGTATAATGTACATAAATTTTGGTGATTTATCTTGTCAGATTTTAAGAAATATGTAAAATATTAAAATTCTTTAAAAGTCGATAATCCATTATTAAAGCTAATAATTTATTTAGGTTAGGAAGGTTCAAAACGAACTTCGTACAGAATACAACAATATGAAAATCAAATTTAAGTAAATCAGTAGTATAATATGAATTTGTTTTTGAATTTTTTTTTGTCTCTCAGCCAATACATATTACGCTGAAATTGAGGCTGCTCGTGTGAAATTTAATTTGAAACTTAATTAAACGGTTTTACAAGCTTTTATTTTAACTGGAAATGTTTGTATGAATATTCCGGTCAAATCTTGCAACTGAATTTTAAAGCAGTTATTCTCAGCCGATTGAATTGAAATTTTGCATACACGTAGTAGTTGGAAATAAAATAGGGTAATGAAAGTGCATAATGTAGGAATATTGGATGATGAAGGTGTATAGAATGCCGAAAGTGATATCGATCAATGGAAGTAAAATAGAATAATAGATGTAATATATAATGCTGATAGTAATACAGAATATTGGAAGTATAATAGCAATATAAAATGATGGACGTAATATAGACTGATAGAGGTAATATAGAATAGCAAAAGTTATATAGAATAATGGAAGTAATAAAGCAGTATTGGATTATGAAAAAAAATAGGATAATGGAAGTATTATGTAGCAGAGGAATGTAGAAGATAGACGACTGAAAAATAAATACGATTTTATTTTTAAAGCACAAGGCCTTTATTTTAATTATAAAATGTAAGATACAAGAATATAACATACAATTTTAAAATAAAATAATATGTACAAAAGTTAAATATAACTATAAATAAAAGTTCATTGCATACATAAAGAAAAACATTTATTTTAGTTTTTATATAAATCGGTTTAAAATACAAATATTAAAAGTAATTTAAATAAAATAAAAATCATAAAAAAATCATAGACTCAATAAGAAATTTAATTTTGGCCTTTTAAAAAGCTATATCATTTTAAGATCCACAATACTTAGTAATATTGTTAGTTTTTCTGTCGGAAAATTAACTTTATCTACGACTTGCACTGTACGTAGACTTTACATTGCTAATAACAGGGAGGGAAGTGTTACTTACCTCCCTTGGGAGTAAAAGAACAGTCATACCAACTTAAAAAGTATTTTTTAGGTAAATTTTAAGTATTATGTTGTTTTTTTAGCGGTTTTGTTTACTTTTTTTCGGGAAGGTTACTTTAGGTTATCATACAAAGTCTTTAAATTAAAAACCAACTAAACGTAATTAAATTAAAAACGTATATATTTAGTATAAGAATTGTTATTTTAATAAATCAAGTAACTAAATATCAGTTTAAGGTGTTTAAATTGCGTGAATTTGTAGGTAAAACTTTTATATTTACAAACTTAATAGCTATTACCCATGGTGCACTAGTCGTAGATAAAATTTAATACGCAACATGGATCGAAGTATTTCTACTCTCGGGATTATCTCTCTCGGCAAGCCTCGAGAGCTAATACTACAGTTATCTCCCTCGGCAAGCCTCGGGAACTAACTCATTTATCTCCCTCGGCCTTACGGCCTCAGGAGCTAATGAAGTTTTCTCCTGAGGCGTTGCCTCAGGAGAAAACTTAACCTCGAGCCGGAAAACATACTTCTCTCCTTTGTTGCGTAAATAACTATTTTATAGTTATTAAGCGTATTAAGTATTAAAAAAAATAGAAACTTTTGTCGTATCCATTAAATACAATTTATCTTCTTTTTCTTTTTTTTTTAAAGATTTACTGTACATTGGTATTTATTTTTTTAGGTATTAAAGATGAATATTAAATAAAATAACGAATATTAAATACAATACTGTAATATTAATACTATAAAATCGTCGTTAATTTTACTACGTTTTTATTAGCTTGCATTCTTGTTTGTTTGTCCAGTACAAATCTTATAATTTATTTTTAACTAACTTCCCGAGTGGCTAGACATTTGAAACTTTTAGAATAGCTCAGAACACGATGAGAATGCATTTTTTTAATACTTGTAGCCATCTTTCAGCAGAATTTAATTCGTTTTTAGCAAATTTTGCTGTGTAGAAAGTTAGTAAGGAAGTTAGTGTGGATGTTAGTAGTTGTTTTGTCGTGCCCATATTTACAACATATAAACATGGCATGTGCATATTTGCCCATATTTTTATGTTGTGTGCCCATATTTATTATCTTTATTTTCACAGGTTTCAAATATATGATTTATGACAGAAAATTTAAAAACGTAGTATATAAAAGGGTTTTATATACTATTTATCGTGCAATTATTTAATGGTTTTTTTTTTTTTGTTTTTTTCCGTTTTTTTTACCAGTTTTATAACTTGGTTATTGATACAATTGAGTGATATTCATTTAGTATTATTTATATAATAAGTAATTAGATTTATTTTTTAAAAAGCATTTTATATGAGGTTGTTTTATTATAATGTTTATTTAATCGCATTTACCACCTGACAGAGGTTCATCTGTGAAAAGTCCATTGACGATACGGCGTTGTTGAGAGTATATCGAAGTTGAGGGTTGAGGAACGATTCAACATCGCCGGTGTAATGGTTGAGGGCTTTTTCAACAAAGTAGCCGAGTATGCTGTCAATAATTATTGATGTAGCAACGTCATCGGCGTCTCTCAGTGTAACATAAAGATCACCGAGATTGGTTTCAACTTGGACAACACTAACTTGACATTTGTCATGATCTTGTTTTAGTTTCAATCCTAATGAAATACTGTTATCTCTCGCTGACACCGCAACATCTTCGTCGATATCAATAAACAGAGCGTCTAATTTAACCATTCCGAAGTGAATTTCCAATGTGTCAAAGTTAATTCCGAATGAAACTATCGTACCGGTACTGTCATTCCTTAAAGAAACTGAATTGTCAATCAGCTCAATACTCGATAGATTTTTAACTGAACCGCCTTGAATATCGATTTTAGCCAAACCGAAATTGACATTAAAAGGCCTTAACTTAATCTCGCTCATATCCTGAATCTGAATATACTCATCTAAAAGCTGTATAAATCCAGAAATAATTTGATCTAAAGGACTCTGTGTCTGTGCAGATACGCTGCACAGAAATAAAGCTGCAAATAAAACAGTGAGAAGGAACATGTTGGTACGTTAGCAAACTTGTCTGGTTAACTGATACCCTCAAACCGTAAGAACCTTTATATATACGAGTACACACTAGACGGATCAAACTCAAAATACCACTTCACCTACTTTTCCATTATCTTATTGCAAAATCCATTATCACTGGAATAATAAGCATCAACAAATATCGATAACTCCCTAATCACTATGAAATATATATAATTATTGATTTTAGAATCACTTGAAATATATGAAGGGTTTTATATACTATTTATCGTGCAATTATTTAATGGTTTTTTTTTTTTTGTTTTTTTCCGTTTTTTTTACCAGTTTTATAACTTGGTTATTGATACAATTGAGTGATATTCATTTAGTATTATTTATATAATAAGTAATTCGATTTATTTTTTAAAAAGCATTTTATATGAGGTTGTTTTATTATAATGTTTATTTAATCGCATTTACCACCTGACAGAGGTTCATCTGTGAAAAGTCCATTGACGATACGGCGTTGTTGAGAGTATATCGAAGTTGAGGGTTGAGGAACGATTCAACATCGCCGGTGTAATGGTTGAGGGCTTTTTCAACAAAGTAGCCGAGTATGCTGTCAATAATTATTGATGTAGCAACGTCATCGGCGTCTCTCAGTGTAACATAAAGATCACCGAGATTGGTTTCAACTTGGACAACACTAACTTGACATTTGTCATGATCTTGTTTTAGTTTCAATCCTAATGAAATACTGTTATCTCTCGCTGACACCGCAACATCTTCGTCGATATCAATAAACAGAGCGTCTAATTTAACCATTCCGAAGTGAATTTCCAATGTGTCAAAGTTAATTCCGAATGAAACTATCGTACCGGTACTGTCATTCCTTAAAGAAACTGAATTGTCAATCAGCTCAATACTCGATAGATTTTTAACTGAACCGCCTTGAATATCGATTTTAGCCCAACCGAAATTGACATTAAAAGGCCTTAACTTAATCTCGCTCATATCCTGAATCTGAATATACTCATCTAAAAGCTGTATAAATCCAGAAATAATTTGATCTAAAGGACTCTGTGTCTGTGCAGATACGCTGCACAGAAATAAAGCTGCAAATAAAACAGTGAGAAGGAACATGTTGGTACGTTAGCAAACTTGTCTGGTTAACTGATACCCTCAAACCGTAAGAACCTTTATATATACGAGTACACACTAGACGGATCAAACTCAAAATACCACTTCACCTACTTTTCCATTATCTTATTGCAAAATCCATTATCACTGGAATAATAAGCATCAACAAATATCGATAACTCCCTAATCACTATGAAATATATATAATTATTGATTTTAGAATCACTTGAAATATATGTCTTGTCTACCATTCTGATCTACATCTGTACTTATAAAAATGAATGTTTGTCTGTCTATCTGTCTGCCTCTTATGCCTGCCTAAACCTGGCATCCGATTGCGATGAAACTTTGGGAAATGGTTGGACGCATGCCCGGGAAGGTTTCTAAGTTGGTAAAACTACGTTCCGACAGATAGAAACCCGAGCTGCGCTGGGTACTTTAACTAGTTTTCTTATAAAATCAGTCCAGAATACACAGCATGCAAATTGTCAACATCACTCCTGAAGTTTAGTGATAATTGGTCCTTTTTAATAAGAAGTATCTCCATGGTACGTTGCTTCTGTTCGTCCGGTTCCTGAGCTAACACCTTGACATCCTGGAAGTCAAACCTGTGACTTTGGTTCACCGCAAGTAGAACTAAAGCCGTGGAAGTTATCTTGCGAGTCCTATCACTGTACTCACTGCACTAATAAACTTTATCACAATCCAGGAAACTAATAGCATACACTACATTAGACTTTAAGTAAACTGGACATTTGTCTTTTAATCTAGTATAGAGAGAGCCAACTCTGTAACTGTAACTACTATAAAAAGCTAAACAAATCTGTGGTATTTCCCGACGTAAAATCCGCTTAATTTCCTGAAAAAGACCATCAACGGACGAGAACTTCTAATTGGTTTAATTGCTTCTCCCGTTTCTTTAATTTGTCAAAATTGTTTTGATTTTTTACACGTTTTAAAATATAAATTTGGCAAATATTGAAGAGCGCAGACGGTGCAAATTAATCTGAGGCTATCTGCGGGTTAATTTTGATAAACTATAAATATTCATAAAAATCAGATAGGTACTTTTGAAGCTGTAGGTAAAAATAAATGTATGTTTGTGCGCATTTAAAAGAGAAACAAATAGGCGCAGAAGGTTGAAACCTGTATGGGACCAACAATGGACTAATTATGGCCTACTATCATAATTTCATTGAAATTAGACATTTAGTTTTTAAGATTTGTAAGTTCGCAAAAATTGAGACACACGTCAGACCAACAGACAGCTCGGAAGCAATAGTTATTTACGCAACAAGGGAGAGAAGTATGTTTTCCTGCTCGAGGTTAAGTTTTCTCCTGAGGCACCGCCGAAGGCCTTATGGCCGATGGAGATAATCCCGAGAGCAGAAATACTTCGATCCATGTTGCGTATTAAATTTTATCTACGACTAGTGCACCATGGGTAATAGCCTAATTTTTAGGTATAAAAGTTTTACCAACAAATTCACGTAATTTAAACACCTTAAACTGATATTTAGTTACTTCATTTATTAAAATATCAATGTTTATAATAAATATACACGTTTTACAACAAACACTTTCATTAGTTTGTTTTTAATTAAAAGACTGACAACCTGAAGTAACATTCCCGAAAAATTAGCTAAACAGCTAAAAAAAAAACTATACTACCAACATATTACTTAAAAAATTAAAAAATACCTTTTAAGTAGGTATGATTGTTTTTCACTCCCAAGGGAGGGAAGTAACACTTCCCGCCCTGTTATTAGCAATGTAAAGTCCACTTACAATGCAAGTCGTAAATAAAATATATTTTTTACCGAAGGTAACAGAAGCTATGTGATCGTTCCGATGAACGAAACATCTTTAGGTCTCCGATTTCAAACATTCCGAGACAGAAATCCGTTTCACACATCGGGGAACATTTTTGGTTTGGTCGGTCTGTCGGTATGTTTCTAAATATTTGTGAACCAACATATCTTAAAATCAACACGTCCGATTTTAATGATATTTGGATGTTAGGTCATGATTGGCTCATTGTTGGTCCCATGTAAGTTTCAACCTTCTGCGATCATTTGATTCTCTTTCTACTTACGCACAAACATACATTTAGTCACACCTATAGCTTTAAAATTACCTATCTAATTTCTAAGAAACATTTTTAGTTTATCAAAAGTAGCCCGCAGATAGCCCAAAATTAATTTAATAGAAATTTGAACTATCTGCGCTCTTTAACTTTTGCTAAATTGATACTTCAATTTACGTAAAAAACCCAAACAATTTACAAGATTAAACAATCGGGGAACAATTAAACAAATTAGGAAATAATGGCTTGTAAAAGTTTAAAATCAACAAATTTGACAGTATACCTACTCGTAGATTGGTCAACAAATACTTCTTGAAGCGTTTTATTACGAGGCGTATAATTTCTTTATTTGAAAATAATTGAAAACTGATAGTTTTAATTTTCAATTAAAGTATTTCAATCTTAATTGAGGGAGCAACCATCTGAAGAAGTGCCAATAATTAAGTGTATATATATATACTTTCCATTAAAGGTATTGATTGTATCTCTTATCTATTTCTACAACACGGTTTATTATAGAACGTTTGAAGAGTTGGTATAATTGTTTATGTTTATGAACAATTAAATAACACTTTAATCAGAAACAAAATCGTAGAATGAATTTTATTAATTTGTAATTTTTCAATAAGTAAAAAAAAAAAAATAAAAATACGCAAGATTGGGAAATTTAAAGTTAAAAAATAAAATTTAATTTCAACACATGGTTGAACAATATTTACATACTTGAAAAAAAAAAAAATAAATAAAAAATACTATTTACATTATCTAATCAATTACATTATCCATTTCAAATCTATTGTATATTTCATATTTAAGACACAGACATATTTCTTTTTACGATTTGCATTATCAATAAATGAAATAATAAAATAATGAGAGAGCGCACTTGTTTGTTACCCTTTCGGTTCTGAGGTAGAAATCAAAAGTAGACTTGCACAGACGGGGTTTTTTCAACCGGACGGTTGAAGAAACAGACAGACAAAAAGAAGACAAAAAGAAAAGACAGACGGGGTCGTTTCAACCTTCACACAAAACTATCTATTCTTCAACGCTTTCACACTATTTATTTTATATCCCCTANTTGACTTTTGTGCGAATCGGTTCAGCCGTTCAGTAGGAGTATGAATCCAAAAAAATGCAAAGTGTAGTATAAGAGCTTCGCTTTGCTCAGCTCAATAAATATACATTTCTGTATTCCAATGATATTTCCGGGAGTAAATATAAAATTTTTTAGAAATTTTAAGGGATCGTAACTAGGGAGACCCACAATTTTTTGTTTAGAAAATTTTAAGTTGGGTATCATTTTAGAGGTACACATATGTGTCATGTTTCCAAAATGGTGGCCATTTTACCCCCAAAATAATTAAAACAAAACACAAAATTATAATTATAAAGTGTTAATTTTTGTTTAGATCGAAAAAGAACTGGTGGATTACCGTTAAAACCCGCTAGCTTTCCTCTTTAACAAACGACAGTTTTTAACACAAGTGCACTATGCCTCTAGTGCGGAAAGTAGCATTTTGCATGCGAGTATGGAGTTTGCATACTCGCAACAGTTTGCCCGAGCAACACCGAGGGTAGTAAAACCACACGAGCAAAGCAAAATGCTGTTTTCGCGTGAGTTGTGTACCAAACTTTATCTAAGATTGTTGAATTTTAATAATAAATTCAGAAAAAAATATTTAATAAACTTCCTGTATGTAAGTTCGTATTAATTTGTCTTTTTATAAAGATGACATTAATTCGTTAGTTGTATTTTGTGTCGAATTAATTATTTCGGGAGGCGTATTATTCTCCTTATTTTCGTCATAATGACATAAATCAACAATTGTTTTTCACTGAAAACTCGATATTAACACTCGATGAACAGTTACTTTAATTGAACAAACAACAAAATAGTTTTTTTAAATGTAAACAAAATTGCTAATCGCAAAATCTAGCTCCGTCATCCTAACTAACCTTTCAAAACGAATTTAGCTTTATTTATGTTAGAAACAATGAACCAAGGTTGTAGATCTTTTTAAATCAGTTACCACTAGTGTAATTTGTTTTTCGATACGACTTAATGTTGAGGGTAAGAAAAAACCTTTTTTTTTTTTTTTTTTTTTTTTTTAGATGGTGTGGGCCGATTTCAGTCTAAAATAATGAGTGCAAAAAAACCACGAGAGATCAAAACATAAGGGTTTCATTTGAGCACCCTACACCATCAACTTGTTTGCTTGGTCCCGCTCTTTATTTCCCGCAGGTTTCTTCTAACATATATCGTGCGGTTTTTTGCATTCGCTTCCAAAAATTATTTGTCAAAAATGTCCCAGGTTTGTTTTTGGTACAAACCGGAAAATGCATTGCAGCAGCCAAAAATGCATTTTAAAAAATGAATTTTTTGAGACGGCTTTTGGAAGATAAAGAACTTTGTAAATATGAGTCTGGACAGGTTGTACGAGGTCGCTGATCACGATTATGATGTTCAAATTAACCCACAGCCGACCTGGAGATCAGGAACGCCGATGAACGTCATCTCCGCGGGACTTTCCCGAAATTTACGCGGGGAAGGAGAGGAACTCATCGCTCGGGAATCTTGGGTCACTAAATCCAAATATGGCATCGGCGAACACCCCCCGGACACCTGGTGCTCCTGAACCTGGACGCGGACAAAAACAACAAGGAAATCATTGTAGGCTTACTCCAGGATCGCCCACCAACGCGTAGAACGAGGAGGTAGCGGCAGTAGAAAACCGTTACCGAAATACATTAGCAAAGTTCTATAGTTGGCTCATTTTTGTATTTTTTCACGGAGAAGGATTGTATGATTTCAAAATTAAAGTTTAGGTACTCAGGGGTACAGGGTACGGGGTACAAAAGTCAAAATAGTATATACCCTGCATGATGCATGTCGTTGGAAAGCTCTTTAAGAGTGAAGCAATTGTTATTATGTACACTTTTGCCATATTTTCACATAAGAGGGGGGTAAAAAGGAAAAATAGGTAAATAAATGATTTTTAATTAAAAATTAGTAATATTACTAAATTTTATAAGATTTGAAGGACGTCCGCGTCCAGGTTCAGGCGCACCAGTGTCCGGGGGGTGTTCGCCGATGCCATATTTGGATTCAGCGACCCAAAAAACCCCCGGGCGCCGAGTTTCTCTCCTTCCCAGCGTGAATTTTGGGAGATGACGTTCATCGGCGTTCCTGAGCTCCAGGTCGGCTGTGGGTCAATTTGAACATCATAATCGTGATCAGTGACCTCGAACACCCCCGGGAACTCGATTTGGGCCAGTTCTGACTCATATTTACAAAATTCTTAAATCTTCCAAAAGCCGTCTCAAAAAATGCATTTTTGGCTGCAGCAATGCATTTTCCGGTTTGTACAAAAAAAAAACCTGGGGCATTTTTTACAAATAATTTTTGGAAGCGAATGCAAAAAACCGCATTCCGATCCGTCTTAGTCTAAAAAATTCCGAACTTTTTTGCTTCATTGCCGCGACTACTGGGTTCCGTTTATAATGTGTTGTTTATTATCATGGCCATAACAAATTTTAATTATAAAGAATTCTGGAGTGAATTCATCGCATTTTATCGTGAATTGCCTGAACTGACATCTTGTCCCAAGAATTTCACAAAATAAACTGATGTTTTCATAATCCTGAAACGTGTATCAATGTTTGCACAAACATCATGATGTTTGACGTGTATGGCCTAGTTTCCGCAAAAATCAGGTTTGCACAAACATCATGTTTGCGCAAAATGTTTGACCGTGTGTGGGGGCCTTTATATTCAATATATAGTTATTGTAAGACGCTTGTTTTAATGATACAAATAATGTTTTTCTTTTAATTTTGCCTCTTTTCTAACTCCACCATGTATAAGTAGTTAGCAACGTATATGTACTTAGAAGTGTGATTTCATAATTTATATTTTATGACAAAATGTAAGGTACTTCGTTCCTACCGGGTGTCCCGCGACACCACACGTTATTTTTTATTTTTTATTTTTTTTTTTTAAATCAGAGACATAAAACAATTTCGTTCTTTAAAACGATCACATAGCTTCAGTTACCTTCATTAAGCTCGGAAGCAAAATGTTATATCCAAAATTCTAAAAATTTTATATCTTGGGAACAGCTAAGCTGTTTGGGACAACAAAAATGAATTTAACGGTGTTCGTTACGTCATTACAATAAATGGTTTTTTAAAGTTATATCTAAAACAAACTTTTAAATTCCACCCCCTTAACATCCACCTTTTGAGTTGGGCCTATTAATCGGCTGGATAATTAACTCGTCATTTTTGTTAATTGTCTACAGACCTATTGTATGCACTAAAGCACTTATTTGGCAATTTTAATTTATGCTTTATAATTAATTCTATGTTAGGTAATGAAGATCATAAAATTGTATGCCACGCCGAATAAAACCCTGACTATTTGAAGTAGCTGTTATGTTCTTTTAGCTGCATTCAGTCATTGCTCACAGTAGAGTTTTAAAGGGCAATGACTTGAATTGAGTTGTTTAAGGGAGTTTTCGCGTGTTCCTGCTCCTTTGGCCCGAGGACTGTTCTAGCCTGATCGCCTCTTCTACGGGAGCTGAAGCCCTCCCTGTGAGTTATGAACTCACTCCAGCGGATCTGGCAGGAAGAATTTATAGCACCAATACGTTAATCCCACTATTCAACCCATCTGATATACTCGCTACCGACTACATTTAGCCCTCCGTTTTATTGAGAATCAATACCACTCTAATAATCTCGCTCAGGCAATGCTCTACTGTTAAAACAGTTGAAATTATCAAATAGAATTGCCAGTCAACAGCTTGGTGATTAAGTACATTCGAACGTTACTGTTGTTCTTGTTATTTAATATTAATTACAGTCCGCATAATTAATTAGATCACTGCATACGTTCTACTGTAATAAATGTTGTCGCACTTTATTGTGATAACCGCATTAATATGTCTTTACAGATCCGTTTCAAACACTATAACTGAACAATCAACTAATAGATAATTCTAATGAAGATTGAAATGATAATTTATCTTATTAAAATAGACATTATAGCTATAAAAAAATATTAAATTAAATCAAAATTGGTAAACATATTTTTAAAAAATTTAACTGGTGATAATGCCCGCCAAAAACTACGAATAGTGATTTTACCTGCTATGAACCAATGATTTTGTCAGACAAAGGAACATATTATTATTTAGGTCCATTAACAATAGTTTTTGAGATAGTGATGATAGGGAAGTGCTATCTCAATAAATGTGTCAAGTATATGAAAAATTGTCTACAGCCTAATTTTATAAATATATTGTAGATTAATAACTGGTTCATTCATTCATTCAAATGAGAAAGTATAATTCGTTAAAATCGAGGTAGTAGTTCACTATTTTGTGTCTAAAAAACGTCTTTTTTTAATTTTTTTTTTTGTCTGTACAGCCGCGTGAAGCATAGAGCGTTAGGCATAGCGCGTTAGGCATAGCGCCAATCTCGATGAAACTTGGTGTATAGATGTTCGGGAAAATCATTCCTTGAGGCGTATCGATAAATGAATTTTTGTTTGCCCAAAAAAAAAAAATAAAAAAATAAAAAAAATAAAAAATTCTCGAAAACACTCCGGATATTTGATAAAAAAAATCGAATACCTACACAATCCATTTAAATACAAATTCAACCTCAGCCACATTAATAATTTTAAGAGGAAAAAGCTAGCTTCAGAGATATTGATGGAAATAAATCGAAATGAGATGTAATTATAAATTAATTACCGTGTGCGCGAGAAAAATTTCGATGTTTTTTAACAAAATGGCGCCGAAAATGAAACACTAACCCTAAGTGGTATATATATTTGTAATCTACTCTTCAATACCTTTCATTTGATACCCCACTTCAAAATTAGTAAGGGG
>KZ653651.1:26287-42756 GCA_001010745.2 Gerris buenoi | reverse complement strand
AAAAAACTAAACAGTCTGCCACTCGATATCAGATCCGGAGGGCAACTAAAAGCAACACGTGACTCCCGCACCAACTAGCGCAAGTCACAGATAACAGGTGACCAATGAAAATGACAGACATAGGTCATGAAGAATAAAATCAACGATGGAGAAAAAAAAACAAATGATAGAGCTGGTGCTAACAATTACGTTAGACATTATTGGATTCAAACTCAGAGTCGCCTACAGTATAATACATACACAGTCAGGTGTATAAGAATGTTTTGTTCAGATGGTCGTATAGATTTGTTTTTTACTCTTTACTCTTACAATTAATTTTAATGGCGTAGTGGTAGCGTTTTCGACTGAAGTGCAGGAAGTCACTGGTTCGATCCCAGCTTATAGCACATCAATTGTTAACGTTATAATTCATTTAGAGGTGATTCGTCGCCGTCGTCGGGACACTACTCGATCATATAAATGATTGTTATAATAATACCCTTATATATCAATTCTGTGTACAGAATAAATCAACTAATCTCGTGGTATAGTGGTAGCACGTTATGCTCACATTCCAGGGGTCGGGGGTTCGAGACTCGACTATCGGAAAGATTTTTTAAAGGTAAATCAACTGCCGGCCTAAGTAGGCAGTCGATTAAAATTTCTACCACATGCGAGTGTTAATACGCTTGCAATTTCGTTGATTCTACATAAAAAATGTTTCACTTGGACGAGTCTCGAAACGCGAACTTCGTTTCCCAATGTCAATTTCATCCAAGCAAAGTTACTCTACCGCGGCTAAAGAAGTCTCAATTCAATAACTTTCAGCGCAATTAAAGTGTTTTTCCCATGAGGAAAAGTTTCATTAACATTAATCTTTCCAAAAAAAAATGTTGGTTACAACAGATTTCTTTTTGTGAACTGTGGTAGTGGGATAAAAACTAATTGCTTCAAGAGGTAACAGTTATAAATGATCTTTTTTATCCTTGCCCCTGGAAAAAAATGGGCTGGAAAAAATTGAAATCAATGAAATTCAAAAACACAAACGCAAGGAGGTAAAAGATGGTTTGATTAATAGGGGGGTTCAGAAAGATAGAGAGTGAAGAGGCTCAAAAAACAACAAAGAGAGTGAGAGGAGTCCACTCTCTTTAATTGTTTCAGTATAATTAATGTTGTGTTTTTGGAAGGTTTCTGCTAACCGATCTCTGGCTTGCTACTGTGGGTCCGATCCAATGAAAACAAGCAGCCTTGTAAGGACCCCAGGCTATTAGAACATCCAGTCTAGCCACCGTGAAACAACATTGCAAACCACCCCATCCTCTCAAATTAAGATCTCTGCTTCAATAGGAATACAAAAAACACAGTACAAAACGAAAAAGAAAATCACCAACATGATTAAATATAAGAAAAAAGCTGTAATAATTTAAAAGGTGGATTTCCTTCTTTATATATTAGATAACAATGAAACAATTTTATCATCAATACATTTATAATATCTTTACGATTTTTTTAAAAAAGTTTTATCTTTTATATAATCGAGTAGTGTCCCCACTACGGGCGACGGCGACTTACCTCTAAATGATTTATAACGTTAAAAATTGATGAGCTATAAGCTGGATTTGAACCAGTGACCTCCAGCTCATTAAGCGAACGCTCTACCACTAAGCCACCCCACTGTAATGAATCACTTAACATAAAACTTACTATTTAAACAGTACATATCTATTTAAATATTTTAATTATAACTAGCTTTTTTTTAAACATATTTATTCTGCCCGTTGCCATGGGCATAACAGCTAGTATTATATACAATATAAAAGGTTGATGAGATAATCTTTTACACTAAAGAATTTTATATTTTCTTCTGTAGATTAAAAATGTATAGCTAATCGTTTTATGGTAAATTCTCTTTTTAATTTCATATTTACATTTTCTCTTTATTTTATTTATTTATTTTTTTTTTTTATGATTGGATTTATATAACATTTTTTCTCTCTTATAACTTTTTTTATGCAGAATGTTGATTTTTAGTTTGAAGTATTATTTTCTAGTAGATTCTCTTGTTTATAATGATTATTGAACATTAGCGCCCCACTGCCGTTCTTTCCCGACAGACTTTCCTTTTTCTTGATCGTGAAGGAAAACACGGCATGATTGATAATCATGTTCATTACCATCCACACAACCACTTTCCTGCACTCTTTCCTGTAAGAGGATCCACTCATTCCATCCCGCAGGCTTGTCGTGTGACTACAATCCCTTCGTTTGATCCCATAAACACAATGAAAGGAATATCTCTATCCCATCACATGAAACTTATCAGTTCTAAAAAGCGTAGGCCATAGGCAAGCGCTTCGCGCGCCCGGCCTGCTTAGACAAATAGTTCCCCCACCACAGCTTGGACCAAGGACAGGGGTGGTCGTCGTCGTTGTGTACAGAGGGGAATTTTGAATCTTTCTTTCATAAAGTAAAAATGCAGGCGCGTGCAAGGTCAAGAAAGGTCATAGTATAATGAGTATTGTATAAAACGTCATAGTTCTCCATCCTCTCCAAAAATGGAGAGGATGGCGCTACGGGATTATCTTGCAAGATTATAATCCTGCCGTTCGTTCCTCTTGAACCCCATACACTATCACTCTTTCTTGACGGAATCGGCTTTCCTTACGGAAAGAATGACAGTGGATGGAGCACTATTCTCCTTTACCTCGAGCGCACATTGTAACGCAATGCAGGGCAGCTACGTGGCCTACCCGAAGCTAGTGGATCTAGCGTCTCAATTCGAGCGTTCTCGATATTTCTGGAAATAACCCCCATCCCCCCTCTTGCACATCAGTGTGCCCGGCCAGAGCTTGGTTAAGATGTTAAAAGTTGCATTATTTTCAAGCTTATTCTCACCCTCTCCAAATGGTATGTTTTACTGTAATGATGAAAGTTTTTGTTGTAAGGGCTCTTGGTTTATAGTATTAAATGTTTCCTATTGACTGTTGGATCGATTGTATCAAAGCTTTGTAAAAAGCATTTATCAATCACTTTGGTCTCATTTTAATGGTAGTCGCTATAATATTGAACCCCTCGGCTCTTCTTCTCTTCAAGGGATTTGTCAGATAACTGCCTGACTTTGGTCTTACTTTATTACTTGATTGTTTCATTCATTTAGCAGAGCTGAGTTGTGAATCTTTCATCTAATAATCTAATCCATCAATGGCTTTTTCTGTTTCATTTTGCAGTTTACTGACTACCTCCGGCATTCATTGACTTTTTGTCTGATTCATCAACGTCTATATATGACTTTTAGATTATTTTTTCTTGAGTTAAGCTTTCGGGTTTTCATTGTAATGAATATAGTGCATAATTTGTAAACGAACTACCTTGTATTTTATATTAGGCATCGCATGGCTCTATCATTGAAACGAGCCTATAGTCAATATAAATATATATTGAATATTGAGAAAATAGATAATTATGCTAAGTTGATAGTTAAAAAGTATGATTGTAATAGGCAAATCCAATCTTCATCCAAGACCAAATACCGTTTTGAATGATATCCGTAATAATGTCAATCGTCACACATGTAAACAGAAAGATTTCCTATCTGTTAGGTTTCCTTGAATGTTTTAATAAGATAATAAAATAATAATAATAATAATAATAATAACAAAAATTAATAAATAATAATAATAAAAATATTAGAAAAAGAAGATTTTATAAACTTTCTTTAACAATTCCCGAACGATCTGTGGTACGATTTAATGGACGATAATCATAGAGTGATTAAAGCGAACCTTATAAGGTTATTTATTTTTCTGATGTATTAATAAAACGCTAATACTACGAGTATGTTATAAACTTCATTCATCATTATTTATCCGTCAAAAATGAATTGAATAATCAAATAAAAAAAATGGAAGGAATAAGAGGGTTCTAACCAAGGATTATGTAGTAACATTTAACCTTTTAGCTTATTTAACATCACAATCACCTTTTTTTAAATGGTATATTATTACAGGTGATAATCTTTTAATAGAATTCATTCGGATTTCGCATTCAACGGCCCTAAAATGGGCCCTAATGCCAAATGTCATTGGTCTCGGGGCCAACTGCTTCCATTCTAGTGAAACATTTATTAATAACTTGACATTTATTTTGTCAAGATTGTGGAAAAGTGTTTGGTTTTAGTATGGGAGAAGAATTTTCACATGCTCTAAAGGTTAAAGGTCACGCCCATAAAAGGAAACCTTATACTTTGAAATGAGTTATTTGAAGCGGAGAGACGCAACCATTAGGCTTGCTGTAAGGTTCGCATGAGGCCAAAACTTAAATGAGATTCCTTAACCCTGAGGAGTTCGGTTGAATGGCTTCTGAAACTTAACCCCCGTACGTTCACACCACAACTTGCCAACTACCTGCTTTCAAAACACCGCACAAATATTTTCTACATTCTAACCCCCTTGCACCCTGTTATAACGATAATCTACCAGTTTACATCATTTAGCTTTTCATGTGAAGCCAAAAGAAATAATCAACTTATTTTCTTTTTTTACTTGCTTGCTACCTGTGGGTGGAAGTTTTCTTCAACCCTGTGTAATTCGAGTAAAGTATTAGAATTACATTTTGTTATATTTCGTGAAAAGACGATGGAAATAAGAATAACATGTTCACTTTCTTCACTACATTTTCTACTTACAGGTACTTTACTTAAAGTTACTTTACTTCACACAAAGACCTAGTTTGGCTTGGTCAAATTTTTGGGAAAATAACACAACACAGTATATACTAGATTGAGGAACCCAGTTTCGTTTTATTGTTTTTTTATTGTTTTTTTTTTTTTATATATTGCCTTCTATATGTATACGAAATTTAGAGTACCAACTAGCTTCAGGATGAGTCACGTCGAATGATAATTTTTAGTAAATCTAAATCAGACGCTTGTTTTCCCTTGAGAAAATGATTAGTTATTTATTAATAATTAAAATTGCTTTAAAAGAAGATGAAAAGATGTGAAAAAAATCTGTAGCACATTTTTTAATAATTGGCAAAGAATGATGACGAGTTAGAGAAATTAAATAAAATATAAAAATGTGAAGTGCTTCAAGGATGTAAGAAAAGCTTGAAAATTACCCTACTGTTAGCGATTGACTTGACCAGTGCTGCTATCTGTGCTCTAGGGTGGAAACCAACCTTCACTGGAGGGGGTTCCCTCCCTTTAGACTGATGGTCAGTTGGTCCTTAACGTTTCAACCTTCCACACATCATTCGTTCTTATACCTATCATCATCATACCTATCATTATACCTATTGTCTCTCTATGTTTATTTTAAATACAATTATTTATTTTCACTATCACACACTTTGTCCCATCAGTCTATCATTATTATACAGTCCTCTGCTTTCCGAACACCTACAAATATCGCGCCAAGTAAAAGTATGGAAACCTAAGAGTCTTTAATTTTTATTGATACTACCCATTAGCTCTGTGAAGGATTTTTCTTTTTGAATCCTAAATTAGATAGTTTGATATTCGTCTGTATAAATTTGGTCTCAATGTGTATATGAGCACTTATTGTTCGAGTTCGTCGTTCTGATGTGTTACCATCTTACAATATATCCTAAAGGTGGAGATACATATGCCTGCAGCTTGAACAAAAACATGCCAGCTACTTGCACGTGCAAGCTACTTGCAACTTGCACGTGGAAATGTTAAATGGCATGCCAGTAGCTGGCAAGCAAGGAGATAAAACCCTAATAAAAATCCTTGGTATGCCAGTTACTTGCAAATTCCCTCTTTTAACATGCAAGCTACTTCCCCAATTTGACGGCATGTGTATCTTAGCCTTAATTCCACAAGGTTTTGAAAGAACAAAAACTTTTTCTCGTTTGAAATAAAAGTTTTTGGAAACAGTTGTAATATTTTATTCAAAGGATCTTGAACTGTCTTTGAGAGTTCTTTGGTGTGTATACTCACTCTACAGAACTCAGGGTGCGTCTTAGTATATGGAAAAGCCTTTGTCGAGGTCAAATATCCGACGAGAAACTTTACCCGCTGAAACCTCTCTCTTGGGGAGAGGGTTGACTTATAGAATAAATCCAGAAACTGTAGTCTAAGGAAGGAATCTCGATAACTCCTCGTAACGATACTACTTCATTAACTCCATTTTTTTTTTGCTGCTCCCCCCCCCCCCCTTATTCTATTATGTTCTTCACTCAATTATTTTATTTTTTTACTGTACACACTTCGATTCAATTCCTACCGTTAGTACATTGTGCTCGATGGAAGAGGAACCCGGGAAAATAAGTTCCCTTATTTCCCGAAGAAAGGAGTATCTCAGCGGAAAAATGGGCTGCTTGGTTAAATGCTGTCCGAGATAATCATCTCATTAGTTGTATCCAGAGTGAAGAATCACTTACTGTGAAACAGCGGAACCCTCTACTCCGCCAGCTGTTCAGAAGACTATGAGTGAAGAACTTAATGAAATGCTAAGGGTGGGAGCTGTAGAACCATCAAAGAGGCATTTGTCTAGTCCGATATTTATGGTTCATAAGTCCGATGGTAACCTGCGGTTGGGGTAGTTTTTTCTTTAACCCACAGTTTTTTAAGCCTCCCATCAGGCAACTTAGCACTTTTATTTATAGTAATTAATTTGTTGGCGCAAATAGCATATAAACAGTGAATGTATTCCTCCTTACAAGGAGTCAAATGAAGTAGGTGTATTTCAGAGAATTTTTTTTTCCAAAATTTAATTACTGTATTCGTTCCACAGTTTCATTGTATTTTCAAGCCAAGATTGGTACACCATAATTCATTATTGCTCTTGCTACAGCTTCAAACCATTTTTACTTAGTTTTCAATTGTAATTCACTTCGGGGAAACGATATTGTGCCGCGTATGGTTATTAACGAATTTAGCAGCTGAAAGTTTCTTTCATAAAAGTTTCCGTTCTTATATTTTCAGATTTTTACTTAAACGATAACCAAGGGCTTATTTGGATTCATCCACTATCAGGATTTCATTTCTTTCTTGAACCTCGAGAATCACCAAATATTTTCATGATATGAATATTCATTATATATACATATAAAAAACAACAGCACATCTTTATCAAAATTTGTTATGTTGTAATGGGAGAAAGAAAATAAAATTTAAAAAAGTATATTTGTATTTTTCTAAAATATATATTAAAAGAACTATCTCATGGATATCGTTTTTGTATAGAATTTTATTTATTTATTTTTTTCTCCGATTTCAATACATAGTTTCAAAAGAACGTTCAGTAAATATTATTTAAATTTATAGAATTGTTCTATACATATATTCATAGTACATATATTATGCGATAGATTTTATATTAATATCGATTTTTAATTCCCTTAGTAAAGTTTACTCCTAAATTTCTTTTTAAGATAATAATACAATAAAAATCTCTTTGCATAAGAAAATAATACAATAAAAATCACGCTTTCACATATACATCGTTTTGTATATTTTGAAATTGATAACGTGGATGAAGTTAGTGATTCTTTGGTTTAAAGGGGAGAAAAAAATATGAAAATCTCGTTGGGATGGATCCAAAAAAAGACTTGGCTTATGCTTGCAGAGAATACAAAAAAAAAATATCCTCTACGCTTCAGAAGCGGCGGGTTGAAGCCGCCAAATAAAAAATTGGAATTAATTCAGTGGTATCGTAACGTGGAGTATGGGTAGATGGGAGGTTCCTTCCTTAGGCTATACCCTTACTAGATTTATTTCATATGTCAACCCTCTCCTCTGGAATGAGAGTTTTTGGGGGGTGGTGTTTCTCGTCGGATATTTGGCCTCGTGAAAAGGGCTTTTCGATATACTAAGACACACCCTGAGTTCTGTAGAGTGGGAAGACACACTAAAAATCTTTCCAAGACAGTTCAAGATCCTTTGAATAAAAGATTACAACTGCTTTCATAGAGTTTTTATTTCCATTCTCTCATAGAGATTTTATGAACATTGCGGAATGAGGCGTGTATTTGTAAGACGGCAACATTCAAAATGGAAGATAAAGGAGTTAAAGTAAATAAACGGATACATTTTTTTTTGAATTATCAATTTTTTTTTTTAACAGACATTAATTTATAATCACGCCTCGATGAAAACTGTATGCAATAATATATCAAATAAAGTTATTTGGGTTTCTTTTTATGCGAATAATACAATATTGAATAACAGAAAGGTATTTGCTTAACATAAAAAAATAAATCGCTATGAAGTTGTTTTTTTTATGTATATTATTTTGATATAAAATTGAAAATACATATTGATTATCGCAGTATTAGATTGAAATTTAATATTTTTCTGAGAAATATTTTTTGCATAAGATAGTTTTTAATTTCTCATTTGGGTAAGCATATATAAAGAGAAAGTATTATCGCACAAAAAATCGATTTTAAGATTTTGTTTGATTTACACGTTTTGAGGTCCCTAGATTCAAAACGAGTTATTGAAAAAATTTTGTCCTGTTCTCTGCGTTAAATATTGATTTTTCATTAATAATGTCGGTTATTAATCTTGTAGGTATGTGTCCACATTAAGGGGAAACTGGCTCCACTTTAAGGTGACTCTAATATTTAAAGGAACATGTGGGTCAAGTAACACAACGCCTCGAGGTAATTGCCAACTATGATTGAAGTGAATTACCGACCAGTTCATCTTGATAGAAAATTGGTTTTGTGTAGATCTTTTAATTAGTGTAGGACAGCCGAAGAAGATTATGATCATTTGTGCCACATGATACGGAGCTAGTGAGTTATAAGATCTTAAGAAAATGCAGAAGATTTCGACAGTGGATACTGGTCAAGGCACGACGAAAGTACGTAGATATCAAAGGCGTGGTACCTAAAAATGCCTGTAGGGCAGATAATGAGAATTGAGATGAGGAAAGACATCCAATAACGACGCGACGTGACGATGAGAAGAGAAAGACAAACCTATCAGATAGCCTCACCAAATTACTTAAAAACTTGTATACATGGCCGACAAGGTATACAGAAGTCACTTGAATGTAGGTAAGATTACGAGCTAAGTTTTACTAATCTGGGCAATAACAATTGCCACATTAACACAATACATAAAATCTCTGAGTCTGACCAATAATTTCCATTAATTTCTGGTCAAAATAATTACTTATACCAGTTAACATTAATTTTTATATTAATTGCCAAAGCTCTTAGTATTAACCTAATAAAATATATCGTTCTCTATAAATTGCTTTTCTACCTAAGTTAATATCCTACATTTAATTAAAATAGCAAAGAGGTGCTTAAGTAAGTGTAGTTAAAGTAAATGTCAAGACAAAATGCAAAACAAAGGTTTATTAATTACTCTAGGCTTAAAACCTTCGTATATTTTAGTAAGGGAATGCTTTACTCAGCAACCTAACTCAAAGCATTATTTAGAATTAAGAAAATTTACTCCGAATGACAAATTTGTTTTATATCGTATTTAAATGTATACATCTATCAACAATTATTATTCTCATCCAGTTTAAAAGTATAATTGGTCTAAATTTAGCTGAATTCTCAAGCATATTTTGAGTCGTTCAGAAGTTAATATGTTTCAGCTATACCATTTAATGCATTAATTATTAAAAATTTTTGTCGTAAACTAAAAATAAGGAAGGGCTACCGGACACAGAAGGAACGGTTGGACTAGCCTATATGGGGCATCATGTATAGAAATGCAAAAACTAACAAATATAATGCATCCATAATTAAAGTGTTTCCTGTATATTGATATAAATTGCATTATTTATGTATTCTTTTTCATTTCATACTCTCTTGAAAAACCACATACGCTACATCGAAGCCCAGGTAATCTACAACAGATACATACGCCCAAGAGTCCCAAAATCGGCCTGTATACAGCTGTGTCTCAATATAGAGGACTGAAGATGGAAATTGTATTAAGAGAAAACTTATGAAATGGAGAAGAATCCATAATTGGTGCATTTTTTTATGAATATATAGAAAGGACTTTAATTTTATGTGCCAGTTTTTTCATTTCTATACATGATTCCCCGTATAGGCTAGTTTAACCCAAAAAATATAAAAAATGAGCTTAACTGCATTTGTGTCCTCTCAATGAGGTCTTTTAAATCATTAATATCTTTATAACACCATTTATAAATATTATATAATATTTATAATTAGTAAATGGACTTCATTTAAATGCACGGGAATGGTCACATAGATCATCAGTTATAAGTGTATTCATAAAATTTTCACGATTATTCGAATTTCATAAACTGTTATTTCTAGAATCTGAGAAAGGCAAAAAAATTGTTGGAAACGTTTGCTTTATAGTAAATATCTCCTAATCTCGTTCCAATATTCATTTATATAAACAGTCCGAACCCTATTCCTTTTTATCTTATCTACTCCACCCTTATTTTGGAAAGCTATAAAAGTAATAGAATTTATTGACAATGTATTTAGCTATAAACAACAACATTGAGGGTGCCTTAGGGTATGTAAGGGACGAAGCAGACGCTTTACTTGATTGGGTAAAAGATAATGCTTTCCATGAAGGGGATAGAGTGACTCCCGGTAAACGACTTCTTTAAAAAAAGAATCACTGGCGTTCCCATCCAGCACTTCCAAGCATTGAAAACAAAAAAAATCACAGAGGTGTGTGACTCAATTCTAGATCTCAATAAATAAATTTACGAAAAATGTAAAAATTCATCTTAGCGTCAAAATAGGGAAATGTCTCCTAGCGTCAGCAGTAATTGCCAATTATGTAGATACATGGTTATTGGTTAAGATATTTTGTGCTAACATTTGGAACTGATAAACAATTTTTAAGGGAGAGAAAGAATAGTTATTTACGCACCAAGGGAGGAAACAAAGTCATTACTCCCTGAGCGTTATTGTTGGTTCCCTCGGCTGCGCCTCAGGAACCATGAAGTTTAATCCCGAGGCATAGCCGAGGGAGTTAATTATAGCGAGGGTGCTATGACTTTTTGCTCCCGTGGTCCGTACAAGATTTTTCCTCCAGAAGGGTGGAAAACAACACAAACAAACCTAAGATTTCGATTTATCAATTTATTTAGGTATTAAAAACTAAGTTTACAAATGTTTATACCTTTAATTTGTTTAACGACTTTTAAAAACAAACCAAAAAAAAAGTTTTATAACATCTTATTGTAGAAAAAAATAATGTAAATTAAATGTTTAATTCATCAATTCCAACTATGTTTTCTTTGATTTCTATAATAACTTAAAGTTATTTTCCTCGGGCCCCTAAAAGCGCGGGGCCCAGGGCGGTTGCCCCTGCCTAAAGGCGGCCTTGATAACTTTCAATAACTATGTAATTATAATAATACATAACTCTATAACTCAAATGTTTAATAATACACAAAATGTACTACAAAATGACTAACTGAATAATATTTAATTTATTTGTGTTTATCTCTAAAATACGATAAATCAAAAACAATAATATAACCTGATGGGATGTAACCTACCTCATTTCTACCAGGACTCTTTTCTAAGTTTTGTTTAAACTCAGTTATGAAGTCATACGATATTTTAAAATGACGATTTATAATAAAGTACATTTGAAATACATTGTTGATAAAATTAAATTATATATCTTCGTGTCAGTCAAGATTTTATTTTATCCAATTCATTGCATAGTTCCATATTGTTAATATTTAATTTTTATTTTTATTTTTATGAGGAATAAACGCTCACAAGGCCACCCCTGCAGAATTACTCAGATGTTATGAATACACACATGACACATGAAATCAGATGTTATGAATGAATGCAAAAAATGATATTGTGTTCCCAAATTTGTGACTCCATTAGACTACAATCACATTTATCCTCTTCTTCTAGGCCGAATCTGTGCAGATATGCTTTATTTTTACCATGTCCCGAGATATGTTGCGTTGTTTTGAAAGTAATGAGATAGATAGTAGTTGTGATCTGGATTCTATTAATGAATTTATTTTTGTATGAGATCCTCTGTCACTCGTTTGCCACTTTGCTTCCCATAACGCTTTACTCTGTTTCCTTGAATCTTTTTCGATGTAGGTTCTTGGAATTTCTTGAAATCTATAATCAGGTTTGCGTCGCTATTTGCTTCTTTTGCTAGCCTATCTTCCTCTTCGTTACCCTCATGTCCAGCATGAGCCTTTAACCACGATATTCCAACTGCCCAGTATTTCTTGTAACGCAGCTCTCTTATTATTTACCTAATACTTTCTGATGCTTCCGTATGATTACTGTTATCTAGTAATATAATCAGTGAAACCTCATTATCAGTCCATATGCTGACATATCTCTCTCCCTGCTAAGATATCCTCTGATATGCTAGTGGCTTATCCAATCTAGAGCTGCTTTGATGGTTAACTCTGCCTGATTGTTAGTTCACCAGTCTGTTAGTTAATTATTTCCGTAATGGACTGTTAGTAATAATAGTTGTAGTCTAGTACTTCCTACTAGAACGGGTAGGACGAACTACTTGTTCGAACCTTGCAATTAAGCCATCTTTTAGGCCCTTTTTACGCCCCGCGGTAGAGAATTCCAGCCACTTTACACATCATACATTTGTACATTGTACCACCGAAGCGAGTAGGATGTGATCAATAGTGAGCCATATGAATCAGAGCGTGACGGTGGGGAATCGAACCCCATCTCGTTCCGTTGATGATTCAGTGATGGTCGAGCAGATGTTGTAAGTAATTTAACCCACACGGTCACGCTGGCTCTCTGGACAGGTAACTCCTGGCCTTCTTTGTGGATTACCATAGCGCACCCAACTTTTCCTTCTAAACGGATGCCGTCTGTGTATAGATTATAAACAGTTGAAATTCCTAGAGGTAGTAGGTGAATATTTGTGGTTAATGCNATCGTAGATAATAGTTATTTTATATTTTATTTACAGATTAAATACTAACTGTAGGAAAAATTTAATGTGCAACTCGAACTTAAAGTGTCTTTGCTGCACTCGAGAAACCTTTCCGCCCTCGCCTGCGGCTCATGCGTAAATATTTCTCTCTATTGCAGCAAAGTGCCACTTTGCGCTCTAGTTGCACAAATAACTATTATCTACGATTGATACGAAACATTAACATTATATCTCTGTTTAGATACGTAGAAAGTGATTCTATTCGTAGCTGTATTCGTTGCGCATGCGCGTTCATAATTCTTCGTTCGAAAAATAAGAAGAGTTCTTCACCTTAACGCACGATTAGCGAGTTTGTTTAAATTACTCAAAATTAATTTGCTGTTTGTTTAATTTAAGTAGGTAACTGTTTATATGGAATTTTTAGTGACATTGAGTGATTTAAGTGATTATGACGAAAATGAGGAGAATAATACGCCTCCCAAATCGTGCGTATTTCGGTATATTTTTAACTTTAGACAAAGAAAAATATAATTTGTAGAGCATTTTTATAGGGTGTACAAATTTGAGCATTTGTTATAATTCTTTTAGGGCTTACTTCTTGATGAATGAAGTCCGCCCTCCGGTGAAGAGGCTTGTCTCCTCATTCTTCTTGCCTATCCCATGTCTTTTAGATGAAGAAGCTGTCTTTATTAAGACTTTATGTGTTTACCTATAATTATAAAGATAGATTCGGAGTGTTTGCATTTTTATATTATGTCTTTCACTTTTAAAATAAAACCAGCTTTTTTTCAGTTGGGTTTTTTTTTTTTTTTTAATTTTGTTTACTGAGGATAAAAAGGATAACGGAACTAACATGATAGTTAAAAAAAAATATCTGACAAAAGATTGCAGAGATAAAATTTAATTTCAAGCTATTTCCACTAGACGATTATTCTATTAGAATCAAAGGAGACCTTTTTTGCATGAGGGGTAGGATTTACAATCCACTAATTCCATCTTTATGATATTAGGGATTCAATCACATGTTAGAAGAATTAATTATATATTATGACCTACCATTCATATTTCATTCAAATCAGACGTGTAGTTTTTAAGATATGTTGATTCGCAAAAATTGAGTGACAGACCGACAGACTGACACGGAGCCAAAAATGTTCCCTGATGCATGAAACGGATTTCTGTCTTGAAATTTTTGAAATCGGAGACATAAAATAATCAAGCTCAAAAGAAAAAAATAATGAAAAGTTGATCGGAGACATAAAATAATCAAGCTCAAAAGAAAAAAATAACGAAAAGTTGATCGGAGACATAAAATAATCAAGCTCAAAAGAAAAAAAATAATGAAAAGTTGATCGGAGACATACAATAATCAAGCTCAAAAGAAAAAAATAATGAAAAGTTGATCGGAGACTTAAAATAATCAAGCTCAAAAGAAAAAAATAATGAAACGTTGACGTGGACACTTAGGCTATCTTTTCTTTTATTATCCTTCTTTTCAAAAGATATTTGATGGAAAAGATGTTTTAACATAAGCTTTTGTAATTGCTAAGAAGTTTCTCTGTTGGATAGTACTCGTATATTCATATCTATGTGCCACACCAACTGGCAGTCTATTTTTTTAATAAGTCAAAATAGCTCGCAGAAGGTCGAAACTTATGGGAACAACAATGGGCTATTCATTTCGTTGTATTGAGGTCCGACTGTATTTTGATCTGCTCTGCTGTTCAAAACCCTTCACCCTTTTACGCCAATTTTTAAGTTATCCCTGAAGAACATAGTTGAAACGATTGTGCAGTTTAGTAGTACAATGTCAATATATTTTTTTTAAATTCTAAAATTTGGGCTTGTTTGTTATAGGAACGGAAATATTTTCTGTAACTCCTTCAACTTTTTCCTTGAGGTTACAATTTTTTTTTCTCTTAGAAATAAATCCGCGAGAGAATAAGGAGCCTAAAAGGCCAATATGTATGCAAATCCTGCAGGTGCGAGCAGTTACCAAGGAAAACGAAATTTGATTAAAATCGCAAGAATATCTTCTCGCCTGTTGGATATTCCTGCTTTCCTTTTTATTTATGCAAAGACACATACAGGGCCGTATTTACTCCTCACCCAAATCTCACCGAATCTCTTTTTCTCTTTGTTTCTTGCAGTGTAGGATATTATCCTGAAANGTAGATAGTATGTAGTTTACTTATTGTTCAGAGTTCTTTTGGATTTGTCGAAACCACGTTCATTCTATCCATCCAAGCGTGTAAAACGAATCACTTTATTTTTTAAACTATAAGTGAAGTTCACTTCGCTTTGAGGCAAGAAAATGTTTTATTCATTTTTGTACAAAAAAGTTGCAGAACGTTACACTTCAATCGCTTCCCCTAAAAGAGAATTTAGCCAATCAAACTCCTGGCTGTACCGCCGCACCCACCTATCAAAACTATTTCCCTAACTTATAATCGTGTTTTCATCCAACCGGAGAGAAAACTTAGAACTTAAAGAATAGGGGGGAGAAACGTAAAGTGTTAAATGTTCAATCATAGTCCAGAAATTGGGTATTACAAGTTTGCGTTTCTCTGCCTCAGCTTAAACAGCCTTTTCCTCTTCAAGTTTTAAAGGGACTTAACAGAGTTAAAAGAGGCGGAGCAAGTTGAGTTAAAACCCTTCAACCTGGCCGGTAATCCACTCACACTGCTTAAACATTAAAGCCTTCAGACAAACTCTATTATCTCAATCATTATTGGAATAATTCGATTTGAAACCTCAACACCCCCTATAATAATGATTTCACGAGAATATTTCTTCAAAAATATTGCTATTTTAATTAATGTCCATCACATACCTAGTAACATAATCAAAAAATGTCATGTGAACATTACATTTTTATTGAAAAGATATAGTAATTTGTAAATATTGTAAAGATAACAGAAGCCGGCTGTGATAATGTGCTCCACAATTATTTAAATGTCCCTGGATGAATGTCGATAAATGTGTAAGCACATTCGTCATCTACTGTTCAGTACCTTTTATAAAATGTGAGGAAAAATGGTTACTACTGTTTCTTTAAAATTTTATTGTTTCAGCCTGGATTACACTTTTCAATAGAACTAACAAGAACCACCATATTTTGTTTTTAGAGGAATAAGGTGAATAAGAAATGGCCATTTTATATTAGTGGTACCTAGTACTTTATCTTACTGCCTCAATACCTGAGTTAGTCACATAAGAATGGAAAGTTATCTGTAATTTACGACTCTATCATATTGACTGACTGAAATTCTTTAGATGCCTCTCTTTTTTCACAAGCTTTATAATTCTGATTATAGAAAAGCTATTCTATGATTCCAGGCAGTGTATTGATCCAGTAAATTTAGTAAAGCTTTCATGGCGGTGCTATTAGGTTAAAACTTTATGTCCCTAGAGTTAAGGTTTCACAGATGGCCCTTTCTACAGGATGGTAATTTACATTTAGATATTAGGGTCTATAAAGGGGAGACTTTATCTCATAATTAAACTAATTAAGCTTAAAATAGTAATTCCGTGCTACGACAAGAAGGAAGAGATGGAAACCAAGGAAAAAGGAAGATTAAATGGGAGGGGGGGGACGGGGCGGGGCAGG
>KZ653651.1:3252-13710 GCA_001010745.2 Gerris buenoi | reverse complement strand
TATGTATATATATATATATATATATATATATATATACATATATATATATATATAAATGAGGAACTTGAGAAGCGTGGTTTGGTGGAAGGTGAGGATACGCCGTGCATTTAAATTAAGCATTTACCTAGGACTTGGGTATCGATTGCGAGAAGAAAGGAGAGGGAGGCTTAAAATGCGTTTAAAAAGGATAGAAGCACTTGGCCGAACTGAAAGGAGGGAAGAGTTTCAAAACGTTTAAAAGCTGCTGCTAAAAGCTGCATCTAAAAGCTGATTCTACTCAGAGGATTTGAGGAGGTTTTCACCCCTCTCTGAAACTGTTTTGTTTGTCTTCATGTTTATCTTTGGGTAAGACCCCTCTCCCCTTGAGGGGTGGAAAATATCGTCACACAATCCCAACCCCCCTCTCCCGTATCTCGGTGCTCCATTTGTTTTATTTACTCTTTTTAGCTTGAGAGTTTGGATTGTATCAGTGGCTTAAGACCACAATCCCTACCCCCTTCTCTTCACCCTATTCTACTCTTAAGAAGTTATTTTTGACTTTTAATTACATTTTTTTTTATTCTCTCTTGTAAAACGGGAGGTTGTTTCATTTGGGGTGGAAACAAAAGATTACAAAAAAATGAAAAAAGTTGGTTATTTTAACTCGAGTTTGTTGCGGGGTCCTGTCTTCATGTATAACACTTGAAATTTATGTAACATGAAATATTTATTTTTATTTTCTTTTTTTGTTTAGAATTGCTACTTTAATTATATTTTTTATTCCAGTGCATCTATCCTCTTTTCTTGTTTTATAATTAGAAGCATATAGAAAGCGTTTCTTCGTATTTTGGACCTTTAAAGCAGTTCAATCAAAGAGACCCCTTATTCATATCATACCTAATGAAAAATAGCAACTTAATCATTTTGTTTAAAAAGCAGAGTTAAACATATATATACAATTTGTGAGAGACACCAAGGGATGTGCCACGCAAGCGTGACACATAGGAACTGTTCCAACATCAGACATTACGTCATTAAGATCTTGGCTAGGCATTACGCTATGTCCTGCATCGTTTCGTCGCGTCTGACTCATCAGGGACCCGACGATGCCCTCCCAACTCTGGACCTATACCAGACCAAGAAGATATATTATATAGTTTTAATCCTGCCGACATTGTTAGATCAAGAACCAGTGTATTTATTGTTTTGGTGGACTACCTGCATGCTTCTGGACGAATTACAGTCAATTACTTACTTACTTCATGGTGTTACATCCCTTATAAGGACTGAGCCTCCGTTCTATCAGCCCATATCTTTCGCTCTTAAGCCACTGATCCCCATCTTCTGACTCTTAAGTGGCGCAAGTCATCATCAACATCTTGGAGCCATCTTTGCCTAGGTCTTCCTTGGATCCTATGTCCTCCAGTATTCTGAGAAAGAACTACATTTACTACCCTTTCTTCTTTCATTCGATGAACGTGTTCGAGCCAACGAAGTCTGCTACTTTTAATTTCTGCCACTATGTCTAGCTCTTTATACAGTCCAATTCTTAAAATCTCACACACATAGACTGCTCCAAAGATCTTCCGAAGAACTTTCCTATACCAAACACTTAACATATTCTCGCAATATTTCGTCAAGCGCCATGCCTCCAAACCATACTATTAGCAAAGTCAATTACATTTCTTTATTAGTTGCAGGACAATTCATTAGCATATGCGCATAGCTTCGTAATTTACGATTTCATATTTCAATTACAAGAATTTATAAATCCACGTGCTCATGTAAACCTCCAATAATTAGACGAGAGGAAGCTATGCACCACAATAATAAGAACTCTATATTTTTTTTTAAATATGAAGTCTTGTCTTAGCTTACTTAATATTTTGATTTATTTAATCTCAAAAAATCCGGAAAAGCCGGATCTGAATGTTTTTTTAAGAAGACACTCTTATATTTCTATTCTTGCATTTTTCTTTCCTATTCTTGTTAAATGACCCTGATATCATGTATATGCGTTGAACGACCTATTTTTATTGTTTTAAGACAATAAGAATCTTGGTGAACATTTTTCTTTAGAAGTCATGATAATTAAATAAACATACACTTACATTTTTAAGAAGCTAACATTTATGTATAACAATAAAATAAAATTAATGTAAGAATATGGAATTATTGTTTAATTAATGTGTTCCCACTTATTTCACCGATGGGTAATTCTAATTTCGGAAGCTATTTGTCACCAGTGAAACTTAATTTTCTCATTTGTACCTGATCAGTGAACTACTTGTTTCCAGTTCTTGGATAGCTTACGAATCACAGAGTTGGAGGTGGAACATTACGCTTGGTAACATCTAAGCGAATTTCCCTGGCTCTGCGTGCAACACCGTACTATGGAGAAGATTTTTCCGGGAGGCCAAGCTTTCTGTTTTCTGGTGTTTTTCTCTCCGGCTCTGTGAGTGTGTGTGTGAGAAGGGTTTCCTCTTGACTCTTCTTCCAAGCAAGGGAAAGCTCTTTTCTACCTTACCGTTGCTTTACATCCAAGCCTTGTTCTTTTTACACAAGTGTACTTGTAAAGCCGCCCTGGGACCAATTAGACCTTATTAGAGCTGACTCAAGAACCTTACCTCTAAAACTCCACTAACTCGAGCTAAGTTTAAAATCTTCTCACACACTTTCATTTAATTGCTCCAACTCTTGCCTTCCCCTTCTTTCCTTTTAACATTCTCTTAACATCTTACTCAACTTTTTCTTTTACCCTTTGCAATTATTCCGCTTTTTATTATCATAGAAAGTTAAAAAAAAGGAGAAGATATAGTCAGTTAAAAAAGGTTAAAGATAAATACGGTAAATCTGTAGGCTTATAACCCTCAATTAGGTTAGATCGTGTTTAAATTTTCAATGATACTGTAATTAACTAGATATTGTAAGCACTTGAAATACAGTTAGTATTCTGCTTGTGTAACATTGAAAATTAGTTGTCCAACGATAGAACTCTGTGATAAATTGAGTCTTTAATATTGGGATGTTTACAAGAGGAGAGTTTCAAAGTTTACATTGCTCACTGACTCACGCAACATCATAATTATTAGTAACTTTCAGAATAGCTAAGAATTTCATATTTGGCCAACGTGTAGCAGTAGTACATGTAAATGAAGGGGCAATTCCAAAAAGTTATAATTTTTTATATTTAACCCTTCGAGGCTGGTGGACGGAACGCTTAAATTGTTTTGTTAATTAATTACAGTTCAATATTGAAAAGCTGATCCCACAAACAGCTACTGTTATTGAAAGATCTACACGTTTCATTCTATTACTTTTTATCATACTTTCTTCGGTTGAACCTTAGTTGGAGCTATTATTGACTAGCTATGAGTTTTGCTAATTTGAGCCAAATATTTACCAACTCTTTAAATCGATTATATTTATTATTTTGTTAATTCGTCTTATTTGCTGAGAAACACGATTAAACTTTTTCCTGTGTGTCGTTTCACGTGACCAGTTTTTCTTGTTTTTTATTCTGTTGCATATCAGTTGATTATCATTAATTTGTACTTTAGGTAGTGTAATTTGTTTATTTTATTATAAAAAAAAAAAAAAAAAAAAAAAAAAAAAAAAAAATGGTACTTCAGTGTCTCGTAAGAGAACAAGTCAACACCCTTGATGCAGAGTGCAGAGGCCAGCAAAAATAAATGCCCAATTTCCATACCCCTCTTAAAAAAAACTTCTTGCATACGAGTCTGCAAGGTACTGAAACATTTTTATACACCGCTTTTTGGTTTAGTTTTTTGGTAACGCTTTTTAGTGACATTTTTTGGTAACGCTTGTGTAACGCTTTTTAGTAACGTTTTTTGTTAACGATTTTCGAGTTTGTGCCAAAGTGATGACATGAAAATGTCAAAAAACTCGAACGTGCAGATTCTTGCGTTCGTAAATTAGGAAATAAAGTGAACATTATATTGTGCACGAAGAATGAAAGTACTTTTCTTCTTCCAGTTTATTAACTAGTAATCTTTTAGCTTCTTCGCCTATAATTTTATAATAAATGAAAAAAAAAGAAAAAGAAAAAAGTATTTGATGTATGTAAGTTTATACGAATAAAATTCGAAGGGTTGTGACGTTTGTCCGGAGCAAATCGGAGCAGTAGAACAGTTGGGAGGGGGCGGGGGCGCCGCTAGGGCACGTGAGCGAATGCTGGAACGGTAACGAAAAGCGAAGAGAGTGAGACGTGAGGCAGGGAGCCGAACGGGAGGGGAGGGGTGGGTAGGCCCTACCGAGCGTGGTAGTGGAGACCCTTTATTTTTACTGCTTAACACTTGGCCAGATTTTGAATGAGACGTAGACATCTGTATCATGTGTGGGCACATAGAATTTACGTAATTGAAAGGTTTAAGGTGAGATCTCAAAAGAAAAGTAACGTTAAACGTTCCAGAATCCGTCCCAAAATAGTATGCCTATCAAAGCAGTGAAATCTACATTGCGACGAAGTCTTGCCTCATTTTCTCTCTGTTTCTTGCCCCATTTAGAAACTGGCCAAGTTCTAAGCCATAAAAATAAAAGAGTAGAGATGCTTATAATAATAGTAGGCGTGAAGTGAGGTTATGGACTAAAGAAGGCAGACTTGGCCACTATGTAGGTATCACAATACTTTGATAGTCTGACTTTGTAGGAAGATGGGTTTTGAAGCTTGGTCCTTTTTCATGGTTAAGATTTTCTTAGGGATCAACGAAGAGGTATTTACAAACAAGGACCTCATGATTTTCTTGATAACTCAATTGTTTGTCGATGTATATGTATGCAGTAAAACTCTACTGTAGACCCAGTAGCTACCTTGCCATTCAAAAGCATTTCCTTTTGTTGAGTTTTTGTTTTTTTCTATTTCATTTAATCAATATCCAACTTACGAAAATATTACAGATTACAAGTCATTTAATCCTTAATTTTTTTTAAGCGATCTGTGATTGAGTATACATGAAACTATTTTTTTTTTATCCACCAATGGTGATTAAATTTCAGTTTGTTGACATAACACAATGTTATAGCTTCAAGAATTTAGATAGTACTACGTAGAAAAGGCTCTCTTTATCTAATGGATATGAGTAAACAAAATGAGTTTTTCAAATTAACTTGCAATTATAATAGTTTTTTGACTAAACTAAGTTGTTCTATAATTTTTTTTTTTTTTTTCATTTTAAGATAAAACACGACGACTTTTGTAAAAATTGGGCCAACAGTTTCTTTTTCAAAACATCTTTCTTTGGCCCTCCTTGACCTTATAACTTGAAGATAATCGAGAGTGGTCTTATAACAAGCTTCCCTCTTTTTGTATTAGGTAAGTAAGTATAAGGGTCCCGTTATATTCTATAGAGTCAAACTTTTGTTCAAAACTACGTTAATGTATAAGTAGAAAATCTTAAGTTGGGGTTTGAGTTTTTTCAAGAAACCTATCAGGCTTCTGGTTGAAATGTTCTTTTATTTGTCTTTCACTCAACGTCCTTTTCACTGTCTTTTTTTCTACTTTTTCGTTCTCTTTATTTTCGTAGGCTTGTTTGAGACTTTTATCCCTATAAGTATTAATACAGGGTTCTCAATTCGCAACTTATTCTCGCAACTCTTTCAGTTTGAGAAATTCTTAGCAACTCCCTCAACCCACCAACCGATTCAATTCAAGTGCTTTTCTTCTCTTTAGGTATCGGGAAAGGGCTCATTTTTATACCCAGGGTCCCTACGACCCCACCTTTTCATGCCCTTATTTTTCTTTCCTGAAGTATTATTTCTTTAAGTATTATTTATTAAACCTTTTTTGTTTTCAATAATAATTATACAATTTGTTTTATTTTTATCAGGTCTTGAGGATTTTGACTGTTGTATTGACAAAATGACAATTTCTTCATTAATAAAATCAGACAATATAATCTTAACAATTATCCTTTAAAATAAAAGCAAGAATTCATTAATAAGAAATAAAGATATTCCAATAGAAACCTCTATGTACTGTACCTTGTTTAAAGCAAATAGAATTATAAAATAGCTCATTATAACGTAAATGATTGTAGAAATCAAGGTTACTAATTACNTAAGTTACAGCAGAGAATGAAGTCTCGGCGGAGGAATGTATATAATTTTTCTGTTACGTATCCCTTCTTAAATTATAGGACAGATAAAAAATTATTTCCAAAGGATGCTAAATTGTCTAGTTTATTATTAAAAAATAGTGGATTTATTGCTTTCACGCTTACCAAAGGTAGCAGAAGTTATGCGATCGTTCTAAAGAAAGTTCTCTCCATCCAAGTTCGTATGCATGCCATCTGGTCTCTCCTTTAAAGGAAGGATTGAAAATGAAACAATAAGAAATAAAACAGCGGCTATGCTATTCTTACCGCCATTACAGAAATACCTGAAGTATGAAGTCTTGGTAGCTTTATATCGCCTCCATATGTGCTGGTATATGGTGTACTAATATGCTAGGATATGATATTCACTAATGTAACAGAGGTCATAGTATAATATGGAATCTGAAAGTAGTCATGCTACACGACTCTATGATAATTCTGTGGAATTCTAACATTACCTGGGAGCATCTGCATCACTCGAGACAAGACTGGGAACTTCCTCAAATGGGGATGATGCTCAAATACTACAGCTATGTTGTTTGCTGGTGGATCTCTATTTGAGGAATTGTCAGGGTCAATGGTTTTTGTGCCGAACACCAATATGAGCTAAGCGCAAGCTTAGGAACTTATGCTACTGTATTACTGCACCACTGAACCTGTGTTTTTAGGCAGAGATATATGAAATTCTAGCCTATTCTCAAACTATTTTTTGTTTGGCGTCTACAAAAGATATCTCAACACTCTTGGGCAACATAACAAAGTAAAAATAATTTGGGTTCTGTGCCACTATGACATTGAGGGCAATGATATTGTTGACCAGTTAGCTAAAATGGGTCCCAGTTAAACCCCAATCACACCAGAACCTGATATTGGAGAGGTACGTTGTGTAGTGAAAAATTTCATTAAGACGGTCATGAATTCATATCTCCACAAGAAATGAAATGGGGTAAGAAAAGAGAGGCCACAATCTAATATGATTGGCCGGAAATCATCTCACCCACCACTAATAATCTTATTATCTTTTGACATTCTTACTGGATAATTAGACGTTTGGACAAAGCCCAGTGACCAGGCACCTGTTTATCACTATTATTTAAATGTGAAATTTAAATGCTTCTCATCTTGAAAGGGACTTTACGTTTACCGAGCATCATGATAAAATAGATAGCTGCTTAAGTGAAGTGGCGTGTATTCGGTTACGAATGTCAATTTTTAAAATTCAGCGTTACTAAGTACATAAGAATTTTTTTATTAAGGCTTTTTATACCAGTTTTTGACTGTCGGGCTCGTTGTTTGTTTTCTTTCAGATCTATGTAGTTATATATATTTTTTTTTTCTAAAAATAAGATATTGCATTTTAAAATTACATTTTATATTTAATTTTCATTAATTAATTCTCATTTCTTTCTTTAACCATAAATAGTTTATATGATTTTGCTGGTTAGCTTTTATCAAGCAATTACTCGTGTAGACGCACACTATTTCATTAACTTTTCATTTATAGAAAAATTCTTAACTAAATTCATTCATCATCTTGTAACGAGCTTAACTCGTTGAAGAAATAAGACGTTTAAAAGTTGTATTTGTAATTTCTATGTATTGGTTTCAATGAGAGAGGGGATTTGTATAGGTAGTTTAGTGTATTGATCTGGTTGATTGTGAAGAGATTGGATTGCTCAGAGGGGATGAAGGATGCCAGTTTAAAAGTAAAGAAAGTTTCAAGGTAAGATGTAGAGTGAGGGGGTGCGTGTATAGATCCAGGGTACATCAGTATTCCGCTCTGGTCCGGTAGAATTAAACACATTTTCAAGACAAGAGCCACCCCCTGGCTCATTACCTTTACTTGCTCTCCATTCTTAAGACTCAACCCACCTCCATCTCTAATTATCACTTCTAATCTCCACCCTTAACGCTCGAGTCTCTCTTCTCTGTCCATTAATTGATTCAGCTCCACTTCATCACCTCGCCCTCTATTATACAGGGTTTCTTCTACCTACCTGACCTCTCGGCTTGAATAATCTCGGGCGTTAATAGAGTCAGTTCATATTGTGTGAATATTCATTAGAAGTTTCGTTCTACCGTGAAAATGCAACTCTTAGATGAAGGCGAAAACCCACAGGAATCCTTAATAATTTCACTTGGTATTCCACGTCACAGAGACATTTTAAACTAGAACCGATCCTTTAATGCTAATGGAGTAAGTTGCAGCCCTTTACTTCGCTCCTATAATTCAACAACCTCATCAATAACAGTAAAACAGAAAATCAAGTTCTATCATCAACCTAGTCCACTTTTGTCTCGTTTAAAGTAATGAGTCTGTTTTTTTTTATAGTAATCTTAAACTGAAAATAATAATCGGATTGAGACAGCAATTAATTGTCGTGACGATAAGGAAATCCAAATGAAAACGTCACTAAGATATTAATTACCTACTTTCTTCTTTCTAAACAAAAAAATAATTTTATGAAAGTTTTATAAAGGTTATCTTAGTCATTTAATATGATAGTGGCCAACAATAGTTTTCGTCTCAAGTCTATCTGACATTATTGCGAATGTTCATATATTGAAAATTACTTGTCTGATTTTTATAATCATAGTAGGAAGAGTTGATGGATTCCAAGGTGTAAGGATTGTCAAACTAGTCAATCAAGTTTAATAATAATTATGATTTTATATCATTAACTTAATTTGTTTGAAATTTTGGTTGTTTAGAAAATACGTTTTGACTGAAGATGAATCCGAGTTTAGTCGAAACGTATCAAAAAGAAATGATGTCTCTTATTTAAGAAAATTATTTCCTTGCACTTTGGAATCCATCAACTCTTCCTACTTGAACTTAAAAATAATAAGGTGTACACATTGAATTATTACTAATTTAATTCATAAATTTTATAATCATTTGGATGGTATTTTAAACTGCCCACAATGAGCATTTTTTTTTAACCTTTTCCACACAACCACTCTTCCCGCGCATGCGTGGAAGCAAGTTCCATACTAATACCATATTTTAACTCATGTAGTAGTAGTAGAAGTAGTTATCTACTGGTACTACCAGCTAGACTGGTAGGACGAACCACTTGTTCGAACCTAGAAATTAGGCCTTATAGTAGGACCCATTTTACTGGTCTTGAGGTGGAGAGTTCCAGCGTGAAGTAGCTGGAACTCTCCACCTCGGGGTTTAGGTAACCCTTTAGGGCGTGTCTATCTCTCTGCTCCGTCATCAATTCATAGATACAAATCACATCATCATGACACGGATCAAAAAAAACCCACAACATAACAAGCTACTTACCTATATGGTTAGCTTTATGAATAGCCGTGCAAAAAAATTATTTTTCTATAATAATATTGATTTATTGTCAAAGCCGCATTTAGATATCATGATGGCATAGACCATAGTACCATAATTAACGCTAGAATAAAAAATTATAAATATTTTTAGAAGAGTCTACCTATTGAGCTATCTACCTATTTAGGCCAAAGCAAGCCTTAGTGAGCTATCTGGAAATCAAAGTTAGAATCTTGTATAATACTTTATTTTTACGCCGCTATAATTATTGCTCCATCCATGAAAGTTTTTTCGTCCAATTCTTAGCGTCTCCTTTGTACATAAACATTTTGTATTTCAACCTTTTGGAGTTCTTAAATTCTAGGACTGCCTTCTTTCACCCAACAGCTTTCTACGTTAAAAATCTATTGTCAAACTTATAAACCACGTAGATTGTCCATTTAAATTCAATATTTAATGGACGAAAAGAACTTTCATTATTATAAAATTTTAGTAATTATTATTACTAATATTATTTACCCTTATTCTATTATTCTCTGCAATTGCAGAGTTCAACATAATATTATAAATTAATTTTTTACGATTTTGGTAGTATTCATACTACAGAATGATTAAATTTTAATTTAAATCAAATTATAATTATTATTAACTACGGGAAACAGTCAGAGAAAAACAAGCTCCAGCGCCGGGGTTTGAACCCGGGCCTCTGTATTTCCAGTACATTGCTCTGACCAACTAAGCTACGCAGGAGAATGGTTTTCTACTGACGTTATTGATACCTTGACCCGATTTTAAAGCTTTTAATTTTCCACTAAGTCTAAGGAGTCAACATTAGTGACATAGAACTAGACCGAGAAATATCGCTTATAATTATAAAGTACCCAATTAGTACCTGTACTTCGTACAATCAATTAGAAATTCATTTTTACGATTTTGGTAGTATTCATACTACAGAATGATTAAATTTTAATTTAAATCAAATTATAATTATTATTAACTACGGGAAACAGTCAGAGAAAAACAAGCTCCAGCGCCGGGGTTTGAACCCGGGCCTCTGTATTTCCAGTACATTGCTCT
>KZ653650.1:6590-36644 GCA_001010745.2 Gerris buenoi | reverse complement strand
TGATTAAAAAAAAAAAAAAAACGCTATGCAAATTTTTCATAACAATCACGGTTATTGTTTTTTATTTTGTTTGTTTTTGATTAAATTAGATTGTCATCGTAAGTACATTATTTATGAAAGTTTCGGTGTACCTATTACTATAATTTACTGGATTATAGTAATAGTTTTGTAATATGGTCACGTTCCCCCATTTAGAGAAGCGTCTATTATAATATTTATGATCGCTAGATTCTGCATGATATGACTTCCCACTTTCCAGTTTGTACTCAGGCAAGTTGAGTCTACCTATATATAGATCGATGGCTCTGTAAACGAATCTATTTAGTGATTTCATTTGATGGCTTAACATGATAATTCAGTATATAAAGGCTAGGAAACACTTCTAGCGTGAGCTATAAAGCCGAGTGCATATATATATATGTATATATTATATATAGATGTGCGGTTTTAATTCTGTTTACAGACCCTTTTCTATTAGTCAAGTTTACAGGATTTTACCATAACACTATCCTAGGTCCTATATATTATATGTTGGTCTTTATTACAAGATTTATTTAGTTACTGTTTATGCAGGACGGTTTTGCTGCAAATGGTTGCAGAGACAGATTCACGAGATAAGGGTAACCGGATGGCGGATGGCATGTAGGGATAGTTAATTAAATTATTTATGTATGTATATTGGAGAGACTAGTGAAACATAATCTATATTAATACTCTGCAGGCGGAATGTAACTCACATGTTCAATGTGACGCATCATCTCCGTTTTAATAGAATAAACCAGGTTCATTTAATTTACCTTGTGTCCCCTACCTTGTCCCGTCAGCTTAATTAAATATTTCTTACTTACTATCATATAATGTTGTAATTACACGTAATATATTTAGACATGATATTCTACCTCGTATTTAACTCATTAATAAATTTAAACTGGATCGAAATGAAATTAAAGCTTGCAATTAGTAAGTGAGCTCATTGCTTTATGCTTTAATGAGTTACTTGTGTATTTATGTATCATAGCTATTAACTTTAATTACTTCAATTTATAGTTTAACATCAAACAAATGGTTTTTACTTAAATTAATGATGCAGTTAATATTTTCAGCATCACGTTTTATTGTTAAGCTAGACATTTTTATTTATCAAAATTCGATTACCATTATTTTTATTATCAAAATTCTTCTATTTTATTATCAGGCACAATAAATAATCATTTTGTAATCAAGATTGAATTTAATCTCACGATGAATCTTACTTGTGCTTATAACAATATTCAAACCCTTAATATTCTTAATCTACGCCTCAAGAGCTTAATAATAGTATAGCTTAATATGAGTTCAAACAAACAACATAAGTAAATACAAACTAACTAATAAACAGTACATGCAAATGACGATGGATATACTTTACAAGTTTACAACATACATAGCTTTTTTTTTATTTAATAAAGAAATGATTATTTTTAATTACATTTATTTAAGATGAGGAATGAGTTGTTAAACTCTCACTAAAGGTTCTAACTTTTTTTTGTAACTACATAAATCATGTACTAATTAACTGCAACTAAAGATATTTTCATAATCATATGATTTTTCTTAATGTGTAGTAAAGTTTTAAAACGATTTTTTTTTGTTGATTAAGATGTAAAAAATTGTTCAATATGCGAACATGTATAATGTTGAATTATAAATGTATAAAGGCTGAATTTGAAACGTGAAAAAACTGCATTTGAAACGTAAAAAACTGCATTAGCAATCAATACAAAAAACTCTTTGGTGGGCATATGAATTTTCTTTACCTAGAATCAAACTCATTATCATCATAATTCCTGGAGTTGCTCATTATCAGTTTCAAATGGATATAAATAAACATTCAGATTGATCAATGCAATTAGTTGGAAACGCAGTTATTGACAAAATGTTATGATTAGTTGTTTGTTATTCAGACATCTGGGCTCCTCCATCTTACCTTACTTGCTTTCTTCTACTTCTATCCCTGAATGTCCCATTCTGTCGTTTGGCTTGAGCAGAGCTCAATTTATCAATTATTGATTTAAAAAAAGAGTAAATACACGAAATGAACCACAAGTCAAAATGAACTAATCATGAAAAAAATCATCATTGAAAAATATCATCATGAAAAAAGTCATCATGAAATCATCATGAAGTCATCATGAAATCATCATGAAAAAATCATCATTTCAATGCTGATAGGTAAGTAGTTTACAATTTAAATTGTTTAATTTATAAGTAATATTTTCTGACATTCCATTATTAAAATATTGACAATTTGTTGTACATATTGTTAAATTTTGTATTGTTTGATATCCTGGGAATTACTAATTTTTATGTCGGGAGACAATTAACATATAATGTTAGGCCTCTGGTGGGCACATGAATTTCTAATCTAGTTGCCGGCACAATGGCCTCTTAGACCGTTAAGTGTTTAATTTGAAGTGAATGAATTGAAACCTGCATTGGCAGAAACGGGGCAACCCAAAATCAAACTCTTACCTTTACTGGAGTTGCTGATCATCAGTATCTGCTAAATGCAATCATTAACAACCTTAAGCATTCTTAAGGCATACATTCCTACAACAGCTTGGAAACTTAGATATTTCCACCATCAATTGTTTGCAAATCTTCAATTTTGGAGTTGGCCTATAATTAGTTGATAGAATTGTTATTGTGTTTATTTCCTTGGAGTCATAGATGCTTTTGATTATCAAGAACATTTTCAATTTGATAAGGTAACTGACATATATTGTTTTACTTGTTACTGTTTAATATCTTGGGAATTAATTCTATCTATGTCGGGAGATTACTAAGATGTATGTTAGCCCTCTGGTAGGCACATGAATTTCATATGTATTTGCCAGCACGATAACCTCATTTCTTAAACCGTTATGATAGAATTACTGAGCGATATTTTAATTTTCTCCCATTTACAACATTTTATCTTCATAACAACAATTAGAATCACAATTAGGATTAAAAACAATAAGCTTGTATACAATTGTACAACTGGCACATCGGTCTGTCAGCCCGGCCACAATAATTGTAGACTGTTAGGCATATCGGTCTGTAAGACGGGCTCGCTAACTATGGGTTGCTAGGCTTATCGATCTGTCAGGCCGGTACAAAACCTTAAAAATAATACTTTACGAGGCGTCTATCAGACCACCAATGTTTTAGTAAATCAAAAATTAACGGGAAACGGCGAGAGGGATTAACTAAGAGGCAAGGCCGTGCAGGAGGCATCTAAAGAATTAGTGGGGCTCCACCAGTTTGGTACTTACATTAGCGTTCTTAGAGGTCAAAGTTGGTAAAATAGCGGTCTTACTGACCGATGTGCCCACCTGAAGGCTAACAATGTCCCCTAGTTTGGTAGGATGTGAAATCAGCACGGAATAATTTTTTAATCTGCTAACATTAATTTTTTTTAGTTGGAATTAAGGGTATTCAGAGGTTCAACCGAATGGGGTCCGGTGAATAAAAACAAATGGAAGCGAATCAGGACCATTGCGTCCCGGAAGGAATCTCGTGTTCTACGACAAGTTCTACATCAGTCATAACCTGTGTTGCATTGAACATAACAGCATCAGAGAGGTGTCCGTGCAACAGACTCAAAACATCCAAGTCTTTGCCAGGGCGTGACCCTCCATCTTCGAAACTCTGAAAAACAAGCATCACAAGAAGGAAATTGACGATTTAGTAACCCAAACATACACTTGGGGAATTTCAGCCAGCTTTGAATGTTGTCATTGAAATTTATTTTGATATAGTATTGATTTTTGTTTTTATTTTCAATAAGGTATATTCTGTCATGTTAGTTGCAACTCTGCCAAACACCAAATGTTTACTATTGAAGAATTCGATAAGGTTATTTCTAATAGCGGGCTCAATTAGACTTGACTTAAATTAAACCAATATTAACACGGTAAGCCACCTTATATATCCATTATAGCATACCTCAAATATGACCAAAGTGATCAATTTTAAGTCGGAAATTGGTGTAATGACTACATTTTTTTTCAACTGATAATAGGGTGAAAAATTGTTAACAAAAACTTAATTGTTATTAAGTTTAATAAACGTTTTTAATGTGGCTAAATTTATAAACTTAAAAATAAAACAAAAATAATAATGTTTGAAAAATTGTATGGTTCCTAACACCATTACAACTACTTACGCTACATATATACTAACATATTATATGTACATATACTACTGACTGCGACTATAACAATAGATTAAAGATTTATGTACAAGTATACATTAATTTAAAATGTTCTTTATTAATTTCAACCTGTATTTAATTATGTATATGTTACCTTTCTCATTGTATTATAAATACATGAATTTAGCTTTATCTTCATGATAGCCTAAAGTGCTTAATTATTTTTTTTACTTACTAGTATGAGAATGTAAAGGGTGTCCCCAAAAGAAACCGCACCTCTTTGAGATCTAATTGGAAATTTGATACTGACCTGAAAAAAAAAAATAAATAAATAAATAAAAAACTAGATAAAAAAAAAAATGCACAGGGTGTTTTCAAAGCTGGCTAAAACTCCCCAAGTGCATGTTTCGGATACTAAATCGTCAATTTCCTTCTTGTGTTGCTTGTTTTTCAGAGTTTCGAAGATGGAGTGTCATGTCCTGGCAAAGAGTTGGATGTTTTGAGTCTGTTGCACGGACACCTCTCTGATGCTGTTATGTTCAATGCAACACAGGTTATGACTGATGTAGAACTTGTCGTAGAACACGAGATTCCTTCCGGGACGGAATGGCCTTGATTCGCTTCCATTTGCCTTTATTCACCGGACCCCAGTCGGCCGAAACTCTGGATACCCTTAATTCCAACTAAAAAAAATTAATGTTAGCAGATTAAAAAATTATTCCGTGCTGATTTCACATCCTACCAAACTAGGGGACATTGTTAGCCTTCAGGTGGGCACATCGGTCAGTAAGACCGCTATTTTACCAACTTTGACCTCTAAGAACGCTAATGTAAGTACCAAACTGGTGGAGCCCCACTAATTCTTTAGATGCCTCCTGCACGGCCTTGCCTCTTAGTTAATCCCTCTCGCCGTTTCCTGTTAATTTTTGATTTACTAAAACATTGGTGGTCTGATAGACGCCTCGTAAAGTATTATTTTTAAGGTTTTGTACCGGCCTGACAGATCGATAAGCCTAGCAACCCATAGTTAGCGAGCCCGTCTTACAGACCGATATGCCTAACAGTCTACAATTATTGTGGCCGGGCTGACAGACCGATGTGCCAGTTGTACAATTGTATACAAGCTTATTGTTTTTAATCCTAATTGTGATTCTAATTGTTGTTATGAAGATAAAATGTTGTAAATGGGAGAAAATTAAAATATCGCTCAGTAATTCTATCATAACGGTTTAAGAAATGAGGTTATCGTGCTGGCAAATACATATGAAATTCATGTGCCTACCAGAGGGCTAACATACATCTTAGTAATCTCCCGACATAGATAGAATTAATTCCCAAGATATTAAACAGTAACAAGTAAAACAATATATGTCAGTTACCTTATCAAATTGAAAATGTTCTTGATAATCAAAAGCATCTATGACTCCAAGGAAATAAACACAATAACAATTCTATCAACTAATTATAGGCCAACTCCAAAATTGAAGATTTGCAAACAATTGATGGTGGAAATATCTAAGTTTCCAAGCTGTTGTAGGAATGTATGCCTTAAGAATGCTTAAGGTTGTTAATGATTGCATTTAGCAGATACTGATGATCAGCAACTCCAGTAAAGGTAAGAGTTTGATTTTGGGTTGCCCCGTTTCTGCCAATGCAGGTTTCAATTCATTCACTTCAAATTAAACACTTAACGGTCTAAGAGGCCATTGTGCCGGCAACTAGATTAGAAATTCATGTGCCCACCAGAGGCCTAACATTATATGTTAATTGTCTCCCGACATAAAAATTAGTAATTCCCAGGATATCAAACAATACAAAATTTAACAATATGTACAACAAATTGTCAATATTTTAATAATGGAATGTCAGAAAATATTACTTATAAATTAAACAATTTAAATTGTAAACTACTTACCTATCAGCATTGAAATGATGATTTTTTCATGATGATTTCATGATGACTTCATGATGATTTCATGATGACTTCATGATGATTTCATGATGACTTCATGATGATTTCATGATGACTTCATGATGATTTCATGATGACTTTTTTCATGATGATATTTTTCAATGATGATTTTTTTCATGATTAGTTCATTTTGACTTGTGGTTCATTTCGTGTATTTACTCTTTTTTTAAATCAATAATTGATAAATTGAGCTCTGCTCAAGCCAAACGACAGAATGGGACATTCAGGGATAGAAGTAGAAGAAAGCAAGTAAGGTAAGATGGAGGAGCCCAGATGTCTGAATAACAAACAACTAATCATAACATTTTGTCAATAACTGCGTTTCCAACTAATTGCATTGATCAATCTGAATGTTTATTTATATCCATTTGAAACTGATAATGAGCAACTCCAGGAATTATGATGATAATGAGTTTGATTCTAGGTAAAGAAAATTCATATGCCCACCAAAGAGTTTTTTGTATTGATTGCTAATGCAGTTTTTTACGTTTCAAATGCAGTTTTTTCACGTTTCAAATTCAGCCTTTATACATTTATAATTCAACATTATACATGTTCGCATATTGAACAATTTTTTACATCTTAATCAACAAAAAAAAATCGTTTTAAAACTTTACTAAACATTAAGAAAAATCATATGATTATGAAAATATCTTTAGTTGCAGTTAATTAGTACATGATTTATGTAGTTACAAAAAAAAGTTAGAACCTTTAGTGAGAGTTTAACAACTCATTCCTCATCTTAAATAAATGTAATTAAAAATAATCATTTCTTTATTAAATAAAAAAAAAGCTATGTATGTTGTAAACTTGTAAAGTATATCCATCGTCATTTGCATGTACTGTTTATTAGTTAGTTTGTATTTACTTATGTTGTTTGTTTGAACTCATATTAAGCTATACTATTATTAAGCTCTTGAGGCGTAGATTAAGAATATTAAGGGTTTGAATATTGTTATAAGCACAAGTAAGATTCATCGTGAGATTAAATTCAATCTTGATTACAAAATGATTATTTATTGTGCCTGATAATAAAATAGAAGAATTTTGATAATAAAAATAATGGTAATCGAATTTTGATAAATAAAAATGTCTAGCTTAACAATAAAACGTGATGCTGAAAATATTAACTGCATCATTAATTTAAGTAAAAACCATTTGTTTGATGTTAAACTATAAATTGAAGTAATTAAAGTTAATAGCTATGATACATAAATACACAAGTAACTCATTAAAGCATAAAGCAATGAGCTCACTTACTAATTGCAAGCTTTAATTTCATTTCGATCCAGTTTAAATTTATTAATGAGTTAAATACGAGGTAGAATATCATGTCTAAATATATTACGTGTAATTACAACATTATATGATAGTAAGTAAGAAATATTTAATTAAGCTGACGGGACAAGGTAGGGGACACAAGGTAAATTAAATGAACCTGGTTTATTCTATTAAAACGGAGATGATGCGTCACATTGAACATGTGAGTTACATTCCGCCTGCAGAGTATTAATATAGATTATGTTTCACTAGTCTCTCCAATATACATACATAAATAATTTAATTAACTATCCCTACATGCCATCCGCCATCCGGTTACCCTTATCTCGTGAATCTGTCTCTGCAACCATTTGCAGCAAAACCGTCCTGCATAAACAGTAACTAAATAAATCTTGTAATAAAGACCAACATATAATATATAGGACCTAGGATAGTGTTATGGTAAAATCCTGTAAACTTGACTAATAGAAAAGGGTCTGTAAACAGAATTAAAACCGCACATCTATATATAATATATACATATATATATATGCACTCGGCTTTATAGCTCACGCTAGAAGTGTTTCCTAGCCTTTATATACTGAATTATCATGTTAAGCCATCAAATGAAATCACTAAATAGATTCGTTTACAGAGCCATCGATCTATATATAGGTAGACTCAACTTGCCTGAGTACAAACTGGAAAGTGGGAAGTCATATCATGCAGAATCTAGCGATCATAAATATTATAATAGACGCTTCTCTAAATGGGGGAACGTGACCATATTACAAATCCAGTAAATTATAGTAATAGGTACACCGAAACTTTCATAAATAATGTACTTACGATGACAATCTAATTTAATCAAAAACAAACAAAATAAAAAACAATAACCGTGATTGTTATGAAAAATTTGCATAGCGTTTTTTTTTTTTTTTTAATCACAACTTTTTTTTTTCTCTTTTATTAGTAATTTGAGGTTTACTTAATATTTTTCATTAACAGAGACTCCAACGTTCAACACGTTTTAGTATACACTACTGAATATTAATAGATTTCGTTGAAATACACCCAGTTATGCCTTTATAAAGATGGATCTGAGCCGAGGGCACCACTTATACAGTACAGCTGAAGCTGGGTACCAGCAAACTGTGCCTGTTTCAAGTGTCTCAAGAAATTTTATCGAACCTTAGAATGTAAGAAGAAAGGCTACTGCTTTTGTATAACGACGTACTGAAGAAAACATTTGAAAATAAGCAGGACTCAGAGAACAGGTTCACCGGGTAAACAAGCTCTCTGGGAAGCAGTTTGCCACATGCAATGAATAAACCAGAATTGACACAAATTATGTTAAAAGTAATACCAGTAATTTTAATGGTCCCAAATAAAAATTAAATTCGAGACTTAAGCACCGCTAAATGACGGTTCGTCAGTCATGATAATAGAAATCTGCAGTGGAAAAATGATGTGATATGAAAAAAAATATCACGAAAGGTTATCATTAGATGTCATTTTGCACAAGTTAGTGCCACTAAATCCTACTCACAAGAGTTGCAAATACTCAAAATGGGAGCAGAAAAATCCCAGCCTAGTTTTGAATCAAACAACCAAGAAAGTTATAATTTATGTTTTACCATGTGGGAGTTAGAAGCAACTATTTAAACTCTGAAAAATAATGCACCCGGCCAAGATAAAATGCATAATAAAATGCTAAAAATCCTCCCTATAACATTTCTTAAACATGTACTATTATTATTAAACATGCTTTGGGAAATTTATGGATTTATTGAATATTGGAGAGAGGCAATATTAGCACCAATTGCCAAACCTGGAAAGAACCCAGCACTAGTAAAGGCATATAGACCAATAGCTAAGCCTAATACCCTAGAAAAGCTCATGGAAAAATGGTAAACTTCCGGCTCTTGGAGACAAAGAAATTTCTCTCAACATCAAGCAGGTTTAGGAGGAACAGATCTACAATAGACCATCTTGCTAGGCTAGAGTCATACATTATAAACGGATTTGTACTAGGTAAAGTTACGATAGGAGTATTTTTCGACTGCGAGAAAGCTTACGATAGAACAGGGAGATACGAAATACATAACAATAAGATGAATTTGGATTTAGAGGACACCTACCAAAAGTTAAAAAAACAAACAAAAAAAATCCTAAATTATAAGCAACCTGCACACTCTGATTGTAGGGAACTTACGAGACCTGATTACTTCTAACTCCATTGAAATAAATTTTGGTTGGATACCCACTAAGGAGTTTCGGGCAATGAAGCTGCAAACAGAGGAGCAAAATTAGCAATAGACAATAGAGAAAGACAGGACTCTTATTACTTGGAAAGATCTGGACAGAACAATTGAAAATAAACTTAAAGATAGCTGGCAAAAGTTATGGACAGACACGATTAACAACAAACTGAGACGAATTAAGCCACATATAGGGCTCTGGAACACATCGAATAGACAAGACAGACTTAGAATAGAACATACTAGACTTAATCATAGCTATCTAATTACTAGAGACCAGAAAAAAACCAATGTTAATTTTGTAATGAAGCCAGTCTATAAATCATTTTACTAACAGACTATATTGTACTTGACCAATTAAGAAACAAACATAATATTCCGGAAACAACTATCGAAATTTTAACAGACAATCAGCCAGCAATACAGAGACTCTTTTCTTTCTTGGCAGAAGCAGACCTCATTGACTATATTTAGAAACTGGCTGGGTAACCAGCTGCGATAAAAACTAGGGTTATTAATAGCTGACCGTGACTGTGCAGTGCAGCGACCCGGTGCAGCAAAAAAGGTACGTGGTTAGGTAATTTATGGTAAATTTACTGAATTAGGAAAGAACAAAGTTTACAACTTTCATGTCTGTTGTAACCATCCCGATAAAACTTATAGGTCCTAATGAAAGCGACTATTTAAATTGAAACATTAGGCTTAAATTTTCAGAGAAGGGCACCTCTATCTCTTACGGCGTGCTGCATCAGTAAAGTTGCCTAAAAGTAATTAAACTTCAACACCTTAGTTAAATATTTTAAGGGTCACTTTACACGACATGCTTCTTACTGAACCTAATATTTATAAATTGATTATTGGTCTGTTGCTAAGATGCAGCTTGATTTCCAATAAACGTGATTGCAGTTTGCGCAGATAATAGAGATTTTTTTTTAAATATTAAAATTAAATATCAGGACGCACACACAAAGCTACTCGGGAGAGGACGTAGAAGAAGTTGAACCTCATGTTGTGTCTAGGTTCCCCTTAGTATGCCTAAGACATGACAAATGTAACGCACTATAGAAAAGAAGGAAGAATTCCCTGATACTGCGTCTGCTATTACTGAAAAATGGGCATGGATAACAACATTGACATCCTGACATCCTTCAGATGGCAGTTTGACAATGTGTAACTGTGTGGCTATGATTCTGTAGAAGTGATCGAAGCAATTCCGATTGATTGAGATCACCTAGAAAGTGCAGGTGATTATGATAAGGAACTTAAGTGCGTGTATTTTGAATGAAGTGGCACCAGAAGATAGAATTTTTTTTCCATTTAGAATAAAAACTGAAAACAATACAACCAGATCTGCTAAATGGGCAAGGATTCCTACAAAAAGAACATTGGAAGATGTTATGTCGATATCCGGACCATTATAATTTGTCGCTTTTATTTGATTGGTGCTGAAGAATAATAATGCAAGAAACCTGGAAGACGAACTCAAGTTGGAAGTATACTATTTCGGAACAGATCTAAAGTAATGGAAATCATAGACATCTCAACTCCAAATATCACAACGCTGCATATTCCACGAAGGTATTTTGGAAATGTGATAAAAAATTCATACATTCTGCAATGCATATAAAAGTACGTAGGCGACAGTATAGAATTTTAGATATCAACAAGAAAGTTCTATAAACTCAGATTTCGACACATGAAAAATTCTTTGAACGTCGCCTTTGTTTTTTGACAAATAATAACTAATTTTATTTAAATTTTTATTCATTGATGTGATAAATATAAAGGGGAAAGAGGGATCAAACAACGCAATTTTAAAGGACTCATGACGCAAATATGAATTAGTACAATAACGAAACCAATTATATATATGTACTCAGGACGCCCTCCTCTTTCATTTAACATCCCATATGAATAATTTTCGTTGAAAAAAAAATGTAAATAAATAAATAACAGCTTAAACTTCAAAACCTAGGTTTTGAGGGATGATTTTTTAGGTTCCCTTTAATTTTCCTGTGATTGGTATATTAAAACATAATTTCAAAGTTTAACATTTTTGTGGTAGGTACTTTCGGACATCAGGTACGTTATAGACCGACAGACAGACCAGCAAAGGAATTTAAAAGTGTCCAGGGTCCTCGTTTTTGCCATCGGACCCCAAAATTCAAGGATTGTACAAATGCTTCTGAAGTGACTCTCAAACAGTTCTCAAATAGCTTCGAATATATAGCTTTGTAGCTAATTGGGTATATTAAATTCTTGATACATCCGATGTTAAGAACTGGAGCTGGTTTCTAACTGCCTTGAACACAGANTTTAACGACGGATATGTTCAATTTTCTTGGTCTGATGCAGGATCTACTTGATGAAATTTAAATCTTTTTCACAATTTTCGTAAACCAAAGGACGACTTTTTTCGAGTACGCTATCTTATTATATCAAGAAATATAATTTATTATACTTTTTCTCCGTAAATTTCTTTGATTTACTTTTTTTATACTGACATTTTTGACATGTCTTTAAAAATAAACAGATATAACTACTTTAGGTAAATATACACTTGCACTCCCACTTATTTCTAATGATCCGATTGGCTGCGGATTCCCCCCCCCCCCCTTCATATTTTAACACTCTTTGATCCGGGAGTATTTTGGTTAAGTCAATAGGTTTTTTAAAATATATATATAAAAATCTCCATTTACTCACATACGGTCAATATTGGAACTAGGGGAATTTGAGGGAAGGGAATTCACTCAAATTAGCTAAAAACCTCCAAATTGGATGTACAAACACAAAACCACATGAAAATCTCCATAAATAATTATTAATAATAAAAGAAACATCGTTTCATCACACTCGTGAAAATCTCCATCGGCTATTATAAATACAACGTTATCAGTGACGTCACAAAGAAGAATTTCTGAGTAACGTGTACTAGCGACCTATTTGGGCAAGTCGCTATCGATGTATTGATCGAGACAAGATATATAGTGTTCATAAAATCAGCTATCAGTCGTGTTTTGGCGGCAAAGTAAGGGCTCTTCAAATACCACATTCGTTTGTTCACCATAATGTTCTTGTACACCCTAGTATTATAAACAACAGTTTATTTTCAATTGTCTAAATAAACTAATGAGATAAAGGGATATTTCGTCCTATGTACTTGTTATAATGCTGAGTGGAAGGGGTAGATATGGCTGGTCCTCAATATCTTAAGAACTCCCCCAGTAATTGTCCAATAAGAGATAAAATAAAGATATTTCTATTCAAAATGAAGGGATAAACATTTGCTGGCGTACAATATGGCCTTATAGATGTAACACTATCATTACCATATGGCTAGGTTTTTTGAAAATGGACAAGAATAATCAGAAAGAGAGCTCGGATGAAACAATTTGGACGATTATGTAAAAAAGAAAGAAAACAAAGTGAAAAAAGTATTGAAGAAATCGGTAAAGCAGAACTAGACTGGTNTAACACTATCATTACCATATGGCTAGGTTTTTTGAAAATGGACAAGAATAATCAGAAAGAGAGCTCGGATGAAACAATTTGGACGATTATGTAAAAAAGAAAGAAAACAAAGTGAAAAAAGTATTGAAGAAATCGGTAAAGCAGAACTAGACTGGTGCAGAAAAGCTCAAACTGACTCAATTTAGAAAATAATTTCAAGACATAATGTAGAGACAGAAGTATTAAGACAAAGTTCTACCCACTGACACTTCAGTGGTCCTCTTGATCCTGTTGGACCAAGGTAAGATTTTTTAGAGTATGTTGTCGAATTAATGACACAATTATAAAAAATAGAAAATCTTGACAAAAAGGACTTGTAAGTATCCACGAAAAGCTGGCGCATCAGAGACAAGAAACTGACATAAATGACCATAAACAAATGTCAATAGAAATAGGGTTCGATACATATTCAGGAAAGTCAAATTTTTGGAAGTCACGTGCGTCACTGCAAAATGATTACTAATGTGAAATAGTCTAGAAAAGACTCAAAATGTGATGTTTCAGTCTATAGGCATCTTTAATTTTGTGTAGTAGCTTTTTCATGATAATGCATGGTCTTCCAAAACGTATTTCTAGTAAGGTAGAATTTCTCTTACACTTCCCAGTGCAGCAAGAATAGATTATACAACCTATTATTCATTATCCCAATGGCCTTCTCAACACTTATGCCGCAAACATTTGCGGACCGTTTGAACTGGCTCACAAAATGTAGGTCTATCTTGATTTGCATTTTCGTTATAAATTTAGTAGTTATTTATATTTTAGTATCTGTCTTCGTTCTGTCCTAATTTTGTGAAGTATTTTTTAATTTTTTTTTATCCAGTGTAAGTTTGCCCACACAGAACTATTTTAGATCTAGCGGTTTCAGACTTTATTCGATCTATTTTGTACGACCCTTTCTTTCAATGTCTGTAAATTTTTGGATGGTTTTCATTTCTTTTTGGAGTCTCCACAGTCTAGAAGAAGTCGAACTGAATCTGCTAACATCTGAACAAGTCTTAAATTTAACGACGGATATGTTCAATTTTCTTGGTCTGATGCAGGATCTACTTGATGAAATTTAAATCTTTTTCACAATTTTCGTAAACCAAAGGACGACTTTTTTCGAGTACGCTATCTTATTATATCAAGAAATATAATTTATTATACTTTTTCTCCGTAAATTTCTTTGATTTACTTTTTTTATACTGACATTTTTGACATGTCTTTAAAAATAAACAGATATAACTACTTTAGGTAAATATACACTTGCACTCCCACTTATTTCTAATGATCCGATTGGCTGCGGAAGGTTATCATTAGATGTCATTTTGCACAAGTTAGTGCCACTAAATCCTACTCACAAGAGTTGCAAATACTCAAAATGGGAGCAGAAAAATCCCAGCCTAGTTTTGAATCAAACAACCAAGAAAGTTATAATTTATGTTTTACCATGTGGGAGTTAGAAGCAACTATTTAAACTCTGAAAAATAATGCACCCGGCCAAGATAAAATGCATAATAAAATGCTAAAAATCCTCCCTATAACATTTCTTAAACATGTACTATTATTATTAAACATGCTTTGGGAAATTTATGGATTTATTGAATATTGGAGAGAGGCAATATTAGCACCAATTGCCAAACCTGGAAAGAACCCAGCACTAGTAAAGGCATATAGACCAATAGCTAAGCCTAATACCCTAGAAAAGCTCATGGAAAAATGGTAAACTTCCGGCTCTTGGAGACAAAGAAATTTCTCTCAACATCAAGCAGGTTTAGGAGGAACAGATCTACAATAGACCATCTTGCTAGGCTAGAGTCATACATTATAAACGGATTTGTACTAGGTAAAGTTACGATAGGAGTATTTTTCGACTGCGAGAAAGCTTACGATAGAACAGGGAGATACGAAATACATAACAATAAGATGAATTTGGATTTAGAGGACACCTACCAAAAGTTAAAAAAACAAACAAAAAAAATCCTAAATTATAAGCAACCTGCACACTCTGATTGTAGGGAACTTACGAGACCTGATTACTTCTAACTCCATTGAAATAAATTTTGGTTGGATACCCACTAAGGAGTTTCGGGCAATGAAGCTGCAAACAGAGGAGCAAAATTAGCAATAGACAATAGAGAAAGACAGGACTCTTATTACTTGGAAAGATCTGGACAGAACAATTGAAAATAAACTTAAAGATAGCTGGCAAAAGTTATGGACAGACACGATTAACAACAAACTGAGACGAATTAAGCCACATATAGGGCTCTGGAACACATCGAATAGACAAGACAGACTAAGAATAGAACATACTAGACTTAATCATAGCTATCTAATTACTAGAGACCAGAAAAAAACCAATGTTAATTTTGTAATGAAGCCAGTCTATAAATCATTTTACTAACAGACTATATTGTACTTGACCAATTAAGAAACAAACATAATATTCCGGAAACAACTATCGAAATTTTAACAGACAATCAGCCAGCAATACAGAGACTCTTTTCTTTCTTGGCAGAAGCAGACCTCATTGACTATATTTAGAAACTGGCTGGGTAACCAGCTGCGATAAAAACTAGGGTTATTAATAGCTGACCGTGACTGTGCAGTGCAGCGACCCGGTGCAGCAAAAAAGGTACGTGGTTAGGTAATTTATGGTAAATTTACTGAATTAGGAAAGAACAAAGTTTACAACTTTCATGTCTGTTGTAACCATCCCGATAAAACTTATAGGTCCTAATGAAAGCGACTATTTAAATTGAAACATTAGGCTTAAATTTTCAGAGAAGGGCACCTCTATCTCTTACGGCGTGCTGCATCAGTAAAGTTGCCTAAAAGTAATTAAACTTCAACACCTTAGTTAAATATTTTAAGGGTCACTTTACACGACATGCTTCTTACTGAACCTAATATTTATAAATTGATTATTGGTCTGTTGCTAAGATGCAGCTTNTTCGAAGCCGTTAATAGTTGATCTGATTTTTTACAGTTGTTTTATTTTGTTACAAATATTGTTGTTATACTATTACTTATGCATAAATTTAGTAGAAGATAGGATAAGCATGTGTAAATAGGGAAGGTATTGATAAACTATTGCATGAGAAAATAAAAATGTAAATAAATAAATTGAAACAAAAAAAAAAAAAAATGAAGACAATATTTAAGTTTAAATAAAATAATAAAAATAAAGGTCAAATGAAGACAACTCCAAACCCTACCAGGGTGTCACGGCCAAAGGCCGATTTGAAGAAAGTACTCTTAATTTATCAATTTATTTAAATATAAGAAATGTTAAAATAATTATTAAGATGATTTATTTATGTAAAAATTATGTCTGTATATTTTTTCTTTAATAAATGGCAATTGAATTGAATTGAATTGAAACAGCTGAAATTCAACCAAAAATAGTAATATTTCTAATTTTTTCCCTGATTTTCAATTTTACTCCTTCTTAAATGAAAATATGACAAAAGTGAATATAACAACAATAACTACTCTTAAAGAGCTTTCCAACGACATGCATCATGAAGGGCATAATATATACTATTTTAACTTTTGTACCCCGTGCCCCGTACCCCTGTGTTCCAATTTGGACCATTTCAGATTCATACCTTCCTGGTCACTATGATCGTGCCCAATTATGTGCGGATCGGTTCAGCCGTTTAGGAGGAGTATGTGCCCAACAACAAGCCAAGTGTAATATAAGAGCTTCTCTTTGCTCAGCTCAAGCTGAATCTTATCGGAAGAAGAGAAAAGGAGTGTTGATTTTTTACGAATTAAAATGTACTAAAAAGATTTTCATAAGTTTAGAAACTGTTAAGTATTATCTTATGAGAATTATTTAAGTTTTAAAGGCTTAAGGTATAAAAAAAGAAAACTTGTAGAAGTTCTGTAGCAATTATTTTTACATTTTAGATTTCTGTCGACAGTTGTTGATAATGTCTCAGGATGAAACTCTAAGCGTCGGAAATGTCAGTGCAAGTTTTAAGAGTTTAATTTTGAAAAAAAGAGTTCGGTAACATCATTAGGATCCCATTTAGACAGGGAAGTTCTAAAAAGAACTTTATCTTCAACGCCGGTTTAGCTAAACAACTATACTAAGTCCTTGTATTATGCGAAAATCATTGCAGGCAATTTTCTAAGGGATTGCAGCGCGCTTTCACTCGTCCGTTTTGTTATTTTATGTGGAATACTTTTGACACAAAGGAGTCTAAGAAAGAGAGTTAGAAAAAATACTGTTATCAAATTTAATTTTAACTCTTACCGCCATCGGATAAATGTATAATTAATAACACGAACAGTAATAAATCCTATAGAATATTTTCCAGAAGAATACACACTAAAACAAGAATATAAGATAACAGGGTGTTATAAAAAGAACGAGAGAGCGATGAAAGACAAAAAGAGTCTCGATTATTCTTCAACTTGGGACTCGTTCGATTTGCCCGTCTGTTCTTAATAATATTATGATGTGATTTACCTAAAAATATTGAGATGATCACATTGAGTGGATAGGTAGAATACTGTTCTATATAACCTAATTGTATCGATCGGGACCAAAAAAGCGACAATATAGAAATTAATGTAAACAAGTTGTGTAACAATAGATCTATCTTGGTATTTAATATATTATGTATTCATGTGGAAGAGAGGGGAACTAAGGAAGTTACTCCCAGGGTTTTAAGTTGCAAAATAATATTGTATTTTTTCCCCGAAAATTTACTAATTACAGATTGCTAAAAATACAAAAATACTCAATGATCGTCATGGACATGAAACCAATTCACCACAAGGTAAGATTATTCTGCCCATATATCACATGGGTGTATAAGAAAGTAACATGTAGTAAACATTTCATTGTAATAGGTTCAGTAGTTTTGGGCTTAAGGCATCTGCACAACCGAGAACTTCAGCCGATGGATTAACAGCCTTTTTTAACTACCTTAAAATAACCCACCAAAATTTTCAAATATTATTTAACCACAATACTTTCACTTCACACGAGAATATTTATATGTAAAAGTAATAAATAATCTTGTCATGAAACGAATCTAAATAAAGGTGTTATAAAAGTGTCATATTCAATTATTTGGGTTCTTGCATAACTTTTTAAATCATAACTGAGTAATTCAAAGTTTACAGTTAAGGAACTATAAAAGAAGGTAACCAATATTTCATTTTCAGATTTAAATGTTAAAAAAAAAACTCAGAGGTGACTGAAATGTCAGGTCAGCTGTAAAAATTTGCAGATATTTAAAAAAGTGAAATGCCAAAACAATTGCTAACGTAAGTCTAACAATTTTTTGAAAATCATTTCCGGTTCTTTCAGTCCAACAAGTTATGTAGTCTAGTTGTTAGATTTTATTAAGTTAAAAGTCAGACAAAATCTTTAAAAAGAAAAAAAAAAAAATAGTTAAGATTTCAGGGAATATTTTCTCTAAATATTATGATGAGCTGTTTGGTATTTAAATAAAATATTTAATCTTGTGATCATGTAAATGGCATAACTTTAACCCTGTCTACTCGTAATATACCAAACCCATTGATGAATAAAACCGCAGATCTGCCAAGCAAAACATTCCCAATCAATGAAGCAGATATTTGACCTTTTTTAATTAGTATTCTTCTTAAAGCGTTCTAAAGGGAATACTAAAACAATCCTGTGATAATAAGCTTGCTATTTAAGAATTTATATTCATGACAATGCTTTTAGTTTGAAAAATTGTATATGAATCTATAAACTATTATAAAAAACAATTTTAAAATAGGTAAATATGATGTTTGCACTTTAGTGTAATTGAAGGGTTGTTATTTATACAATAGTTATATTCGATATCTAGAGATTGCTTTGTTGTATAAATATTAATAATATAGTTGCGAGGTTATATAGGGAATCAACCGTACGAATTGGTTTCAATTTAACTTAATATTTCAAATACGTGTTCCAGACTTTGAATACAAGCATAGTGGAAATCTAATTTGAATTCTCTGACTTCACTCTTTACTATTGTATTTTGTTATTGTAGAAATATATGAAATGGTTTTGGTTTTGACTTTAATTTATTATTTCAGTCTTAGAGTAAGCCAAGGGGAAAATGAATCTCAACTTCTCTGGCTTCGGCTCTTTCCTTAGTATTGTTTTAATATTGTATCTTATGAGTTTAGTAATATAACTGAACAAAGCCATGAAAATTCGTGAAGCGGGAATTTGAAAATGACAAGTTATAATACTTTAGCCGACTTAGAATCCTGGTTTAACCCTCATCTGGGTGGGGATGTCAGGAGAAGGGTGTGACTTGAAGTGAAAAGGGATGAGAAAGGAATATCTGGTGCTAGGTCGAGGAGATCTGCCGAGCTCTGTAGATTAAACATCTGGGCTTGCTGCTTTATACTAACAGTAGATACTGAGGCAAGGTCCAGAGCTAACTCAAGGGATATATCAGGGGATAAGTAAAATCCTGCGGTGAACTCACAGAGACAGAACCCTTGCCTCATTCCAATGCCTTTCCATCGACTAGACAAGATTTATATACCTCACCCATATAACTCAGTGACAACATGACCTGTGAACGCTTTGCCTTCACTTGATCCCTTCCAAACTCTATATACCTCATATACCTCTATATACCTACATATATATGAGTACTCTATATACCTCACCCATATAACTCAGTGACATCATGACCTGTGAATGCTTTGCCTTCACTTGATCCCTTCCAAACTCTATATACCTCATATACCTCTATATACCTACATACATATACGAGTACTCTATATACCTCACCCATATAACTCAGTGACAACATGACCTGTGAACGCTTTGCCTTCACTTGATCCCTTCCAAACTCTATATACCTCATATACCTACCTCTATATACCTACATATATATACGAGTACTCTATATACCTCACCATATAACTCATTGACAACATGACCTGTGAACGCTTTGCCTTCACTTGATCCCTTCTAGTTGAGGGGCATATGTAATTCCGTGGGATTTTGAAAGAAGGAAGTATGAGATTGGTGGCGATGGATTGGTAATGAGTTGTAGAATCATGTACACCCGGGTGTTTTGGTCCCAAGTGTGTCCGAGCCGGTGTATGACGTCATATTTCCAAGATGGCCAAGACTTTGATTTTATCAAGATTTTTGTCAGGACATTTTTTATTCAGAACAAGACAAGGAACAAAAAACGTCCTTACAACAAATGCCGTAACTATTGCCGTTTTAAAAATAAATGCATTAAATTCAGAAAAATAATGAAAATAAGTGGAAATCAGTACATAAACAAGTGCTATAAAGGAAAATAATAACATGATTTTGAGTAACGAGTCATCATCTGAGTCCGACAGTTGCATTAGATCATAATTTTCATTGTTACTACATTGTACATCTGAGTGATAGAGCCCGCATTTACAATTGACAGAACAGCGTCCTTTGTCACAGCGTTATAGTGCTCAAACTCAAAATCATGTTATTATTTTCCTTTATAGCACTTCTGTTTATGTACTGATTTCCACTTATTTTTATCAATTTTCTGCATTTAAATGCATTTATTTTTAAGACGGTAATAGTTACGACATTTGTTTTAAGGACGTTTTTTGTTCCTTGTCTTGTTCTGAATAAAAAATGTCTTAAAAAAAAATCTTGATAAAATCAAAGTCTTGGCCATCTTGGAAATATGACGTCATGCAACGGCTCGGACACACTTGGGACCAAAACACCCAGGTGTACATGATTCTACAGCTTATTACCAATCCATAGACACCAATCTCATACTTGCTTCTTTCAAAATCCCACGGACCTCTATTTATTGACATATGCCCCTCCACTATTCCAAACTCATCTGCCCTTTTCCAACAATGGTTTGTTCTCTTTAACTAAAACCACCTATTGACCCTGCCACTATTAACAAACCTTATCCTCCCTCATGGAACAAATCTCGGTCCAAAGTAACAAATGTAAACTTAAATCAACTTATAATACAATCTTTTTGATACTACCAGTTTTATCTTGGTTGCATTTAATGATTATTGAAAATTTTAGCAAAATTGACATAGAAAATAATGCTTTCCCAGCAGAGAATCGAACTCGGCCTGATGCCGAACTGATGCCGATTTTCTAATGAACTAGATGTTTACCATAAAACCCTACTATGTTTGTTAAGTTGACTACAATTAAGAAATTTTTAAATCAAAATCTTTGAAACTGTCTCAATGATATTTTATTTGAATGTGGAATGAAAAAAAATCCTATCTGACGAGGAATTGAACTCTGACTTCTCGGCATTTAAAATAATCAATATTTTTCCATAAACAAAATTCTTCCTGGAAAAAAGGATACTCCCAGTATTCTACTAATGTACGAAAGAGATATCCAGATGTTTAATCTCAAGAGATTGGATGGACTCATCGACTTGGCACCTTATATTCCTTCCTGAAATCAAGTCGATTAAATATAATATAATTATATTCGATATACCTATTAAAGATACATTAAGTTAAAGAATATTCATTGGATTTCTTTTACAGTAAGAATCAGAGTCTAAAATACAAACAAATCACGATTTATCTATATATATAAAATCCAAATACCACTCACTGACTGACACATCACGATATCTCTGAAACCACTGGACCTACGACCATGAAATTTTGTAATTGTGTCCCTTCTACCTCCTAGGTGCTCGCTAAGAAATATTTTAAAAATCCGCCATCTTGATTCAAGATGGCGGCTGTTCGCGCCAGGGAGCTCTTGGCTTGACCTGGCCACGATTGGGTATAAAATAAAATAATAAATAAAAGAGAATTTTAGCGGACTGTAGGTTGAATATATTTAATAGTAAAATAAGAAATATAATATGGTCAAATCAGATAAGTATATAAATTAAATAGTAAAATTAGCTGGGTTGGAGTGGAGAGATAAGGTGAGGTGAAGTGCGGTGGCCGATGGTGATCTCCTGTAGGTGGTGGTAGAGATTTGGAATCCATCATAAGTAAAACAGTTCTTCACTTTCCTACTGTCAGGATAAAGAGAAGAACTTTGCTGAACTCCTGAATATCATTATATCCATGGTATCACTTGGATGACCTGGATAATTGTAGATATAATGTGGCAATAAATGCTACACATAAAAAATGGCCACTACACCCATGGAGAGCTACACACACACTTGGCTAATCCTAGGAATTTCCCTATTGGAAGGAAAATCCCCAGGGTGTGCAGGCTTGCCAATAATTATGAAGGGGGCAAACTTCTAATTGAAGAACTACGGGGGGTCCCCTTAGATGCTATTACTGAATGAATAAACCTGGCAACTTGTGATGCGGGTCAATTGTTCAGTGGTGCCTGAACATACCGCCTACCTAAACGTACGTTTAATGTTCCAGTAGTGCAGACAATGAAATTTGTGAGAATAGGTGTGAGCTGCATACCCGCAACACAGATGAATTTCAGCAATGTAACAATCTGGGGTGTCTTGAAGATGTCGAAGCTCCTAGCTTCCTCGTTGTGTTACTTAGAAACTAAATAACTTAATAAAATTAGAAGTGCAATAACAAGAAAACATTTAACGAACTTTTAACTGGAATGAGCTTAAATTAAAATGAACGTTAATCCGACAAGACATACAAAAACATTTGATTTTAAATAAATATAATTAACAAGAGTCCTTTGGTGATTTATGATAAAATTAAATAATAAATTACTAGAGAAGTAGGTTTATCTCACAAGATGACTAGAGGTAAATAAATAAAGAGAATACCTAAAGCACAAAATTACCTAAGTTGGTCCATTGGACTCAACTAAACTTGAGAATTTTAGTAACTCAAAAAAGAGAAAATTTTGATAAATTAAACAATTTTAAAATAAAGCAGGAAACCTACAAAATTAAAGAAAACTGTCAGAGATGCCCTAAGAAGCTTACTCAAAACTGACAAATTAAATAATTAAAATAAATTACATGCCACTATAAAGAAAGCAGGCTAAATTAGAATCGTTGGTCAAATATAAAATTTGAAGTCCAAAGAAATAACATCGAAACAAAAAACAAAATAAATATCACAGACATTGAAATAAAAAAAAAAAAAACACTTAACTTACTCCAAACTAAAATCTTAAAATCAGAAGGTAAAGAAACCCTAACATGGCAGCAAAGTAAGCTAGCCACCTTAAAGGTAGAAAAGATATCAGCGCTGCAAAACAGTGCAGAAAGACAGCTGATATGAATGAAGATATAATAGATAAGTGCTACATAATAGGCAATTTAAACCTATCTAGTATATAAACTCTAAGTCCAGAGCTATAAGACAAACCACGGGCGAACAATAATAGTCCCGTGTTGTAAGAGACAGACCACTGGTAAGGATGAAGAAAAGATAGATGAGTGCTGCATAAAAGGCAATTTAAACCCATCTAGCCAAAACCCAAGTCCAGTGCTGTAGGAGATAGACAACTGGCTTAGAATAATCCAGTGCTGCATAAAAGCAAATTAAACTGGTAAGCTATGAACTTGAATCAAAATAATTTGAAGGGTGACGTAATATGTTGACAAATAAATAAATATCAATTGTAAGAAAATATAAAGATAAATGGTAAAAATAGTAAAAATAACGTAAGATATATCAGTGCTGCCAATAAGGCAGACAACTGGTAAGGATGAAAATATGCTAGATAAGTGCTGCATAATAGGCAATTTAAACCTATCTGGCATATAAACTCTAAGTCCAGTGCTATGTAAGACAAACCACGGGCGAACAATGGTCCCGTGCTGTAAGAGACAGACCACTGGTAAGGATGAAGAAATGCTAGATGAGTGCTGCATAGAAGGCAATTTAAACCCATCTAGCCAAAACCCAAGTCCAGCGCTGTAGGAGATAGACAACTGGCTTAGAGTATTCCAGTGCTGCATAAAAGCAAATTAAACTGGTTGGGTCTATGAAGCTGAAGTATTACGTCACTGGTTGATGAAAATAAATTAAAGAAAAGTATGAAGAAATTAAGAGAAATGTGGAAGCTGAAATATCTGGAAGCTGTTAAATAAAGTTTGTAATAAAAGACTCCAATAAAAAGGAACAAAATATAAATGGGTTCTTATGAACATAGAATATATTTTAAGAGTTCAACTCTCCCGCCTACCATGGAAACTCTCACTCGGTAGATTAATAAATTTAAAGAAAAACAAATAAATAAATAAATTGTGGTAATCAAGAGTGAAGTTCTCCATGACTATTTAAAAGATAAGAAATTTACATGAAAATATGCGATTGCCAAAAAAAAACATGAGTAATAATAAAGACAATCTTAAAGTGTCAGACAAAACTGTAAGTCCTCAATCGACGTGAAGATAAAAAATATGAACTACACAGTACTAAAAAGAAAGCCGATAACCTGTAAGATTAATAGCTTACCTTAACCTATTAATGTAAGCTCCAACTTTGTGAAGAAATAAATTTAAAAATAAAATTCAAATTGTCAAAGCAATTGATGAGCAGATAATGCCTTTAACTTGGGAAGATTATGGACAGTTAAGAAATATAAAGCAACAACATGCGGTTGTCAGAAAAGATGTAGTCAGCAACAAGACATTTACAGAAAAAAAATAAATAAATAAGCACGATTCAAACACCAATGTGTTGAATAGAAAATATGATGTCATCAAATAGAAGAATACAGGTGGACTGATGTATGCAACAGTTCAACTGAAATTAAATCACTGCAAGTAGGCAGTGGTAAGAAAAATATAAATAAAATAGCGAAACATAAATTAAAGAAAGCTAGTGCACAGCACAGACAATAAAAGGTACAACACCACGAATTGGGTGAATTAGCTATAATAATTGGAGAATGATCACTGCAGTATAAGTTAAGAAGATGCACAAGAGAAAATCTCAAACCAATTTAAAAAAATATCGTTAACCAAAATTATTAATTATTGGTTAATAATTTTGGAAGATAATTTTGGAAACATCTCTTATTCGACATCCTATTTATTGTTTTAATATAAATAGCCTAGCTAATGCAATCCAAGAAGTACTTGTAACAGAAGTGAGAAATAATAAATAAATCTTAAAATGATAATTAAATAACAATTAATTATATCAATAAATAGTTTTCTATAAATCACCAAAGGTACAATAAAATTAAATTTAATCCAATTTAATTGGAAAGACTGGTTGTTTGTTTGTGGCTGTACTAACAAAAGAGTACCCACATAAATTGTTATAGAAACAAATAATTATAAACTTTAAAAATTTGAGATTACAGCAAAAAAACTAAGACAAATGTAACAATAAAAGGTATATAAAGGCTTTAGTAGGAAATAAATAAATGTTTTAGCATGTAACAAGTTTATAAATAAAATATCTATAACAATTATTAACTAACATAAATAACAAATAAATAATTAAAACTAGTTAACAACAATAAATTAAAGATTATCAATAAAATAATTTTAACTAGCATTTAACTAAATAAATTATAACATAATTTTATGCTATATTAGATCAAATAAAATTTGTCATCTAAGAAGAACTTTGACAGGTTAAAGTGAGACAATGATTAAATTATAAATGATAAATTAAAAATATTAATTTTATCATTAAGTAACTCTTTACAATCAGGCCAACAATAAAATAAATACTCTATTAAATAACATATAAAAAATAACAACATACATAACAGAGCAAAAGAATAAATTAATTTATATAAAATAACTAATTTTAATGACTAGATAAATTAGCTATAACTATTAACAATTCAGCACCATAAAAAAAAAAAATTTAAAAAGTAAACAGATACTCCAGACCCACACAACTGTATTCAATGGAAAAACACTGGGAAGAAATAAATACATTCTTAAATTAAAGAGTAAATAAACCTAGGTTCAATCCGGGTCGCAAGAGTACAAAAGTTCACACATGATTGTTAAGTGTGGTTTCTGTCAAAGAGTTGTTTATATCTCCAGAAAATTTATAATTAAACATATTTAAAAAGTGAAAATCAAAAAACAATTAATGAAATAATAATTAATAGTAGTTAATGCAGCTGTGACATTAATTGGATTACTCTAGGACAAGAATAACAATCACCGGAAGCAAAATGAAAGGTGACATCTATGCACAAGGCCTTTCTTCACTTAAGAAATCAAGAAAAATAAATGATAATTAAAGATATTCTCTGTGCTAAATTGTTTAAATAGTTTTTACAATTAAAAATAGTTTTAGTTTTAATATAATGTTGTGCCAAAAGAGTTTAGAGATTTAACTTTATGTAAAACAGTGGAACTGTAGTACAAATGTATATAAAAAATTATATTTAAAAATAGATCAATTTTACAAATATGTAAGTAAATTATTTGTAAGTTTTAATACATGAATGTATTGAGTTTAATGTGTACTAATTAAGATACGGTTTAATGTAAATTAATGTACTTTAATGTTTAAATAAAAAAAAACTTTAATCTAATTCATATGTCAATAAACAATTATTTAAACATAGAATTAATTTATAGACTCTGGCTATAAATATTATTCCTCAATCACTCCTAGTCACTATACATTTTGACAAATAAATTAATTGTGACAAATTCGCAGACTATTATAAGACCATATCATAAATGTAATATACGTATTTCTCAGTATTATAAATTAATACTAAAATAAGAATGAAAGAAATAGGAGAGATAAATAAAAAATTAATAAAGTGAGCCATATTCATACTAAATAATTTAATGGGAAGACAAAATTACAAGTGCAAGGTAGGTGCTTTAATGATATTAAATTAATGTACAATGTACATTACTTGAATGGACAAAAACACGAAAAATAAAAATTGAAAATATATATATTAATTAGATCAGTAACAGAGTCAAATAATAAATGCTTGTGTGAAAAAGGTAAGTTCAAGCAACATAACCTGCTCAACAAGCATGGTACCTTCCTCCTTCAAATTGATATAATTGAGTATATAACTATAAAAATTAAACATATATGCTCTTTAAATTATTCTATGGCTCACGGGACAATTTATCTAGATACAATTTATCCGGCAAAGCCGACCATTTGCATTTACAATTAATCCGGTCCAAAGACGACCATATGTTCGCACCAGGGAGCTCTTGGCTTGACCTGGCCACGATTGGGTAAAATATAAGAATAAGAAATAAAAGAGAATTTAGCGGACTGTAGGTTAGAATGTATTTAGAAGAAAAAATAAGAAACATAATATGGTCAAATCAGATAAGTATATAAATGAAATAATAATAATAGCTGGGTTGGAGTGGAGAGATGAGGTGAGGTGAAGTGCGGTGGCCGATAGTGATATCTCCTGTGGGTGGTGGAAGAGTTGGATTCAGCAATTTTAGTTGTTCTTCACTTTCCTTATACTGTCAGGATAAAGAGCAGAACTTTGCTGAGCTCCTGAATATCATTATATCCATGGCATCACTTGGATGTCCNTGTAATTATAATTAGAAGTTATTGCATATTTTTAAGGTTCTAGTTTAATTAGTTTAAGAAATATGGCAAGCATAAAAGTTTCACGAAAATTGTCACCATCATTAGTTTGTATTAAAGAAAAAATTGTGGATCTAAAAATCCTTACTTAACTACGGTCAAAATCGTTAAGTCATCAAGCTCTAAGCTAAATTTGGTGTTACAGGTTTAGTGATTTCCTTTGGTAATTAATTAGAGATTAAGTGAAATTTGACTTTTGAAAAAAGTTGCGCAAGTTGGCCATCATTTTTGCCATATGAGTGATTACTTTCAGATATAAAAACAGTTTATAGACTAGGGAGATTAAAAATATATATATAAACAGTTTGGTCTAAATACCATAAATAATTGAACAACTTATAAAGAACACACAAACTTTGACATTTATAAATAAAGATAAATTATATAGTATAGATGAAGTTTTAAAAGTAGGTTTTTCTGTAGTCTATGCAGACGTGTAGAATCTATATTTAAGTAGAAGTATAAACGTAAAAATTTAAAAACCTTTATCCAAGTACTTAAGGTTCTCTTTTAGTATACCCTTTTTAAAAGGGGGTACCAATGTAAAATAGAAGCTATAAGGCAAAACTTTAATCCAGACCCCGTAAATATTGAGACAAAGGGATGTTCACTCCAAAGTACTTTGGGACGAAGGAATATCAAATATCCCTTAGCCTAATTAACTATCCCTGTTTTAAGACGAAACTATATGTATAATCACTTTTATGTATAGAACTGTAATGTATATGTACTTTAGACTTAAAAATATATATGTTTCTTAATAGATAATTATTATAAAAGAATTCTTGACTGAGAGCCAAAAAGTAACACTTAGGATTAAGTGCGGGCCGAAGTCTGATACTGATAAGTTGTGTTTGGTCCTATAATTTAACGGGGAATACTAAGAGACTTGTTCTCCATTTCTATCTCGGTATAATAATATATACTGCACGAGAACAGCTCTATAAAACTAAAGCTCCGCAGTGCAGCTACTAAACAAGTCTAGGAGTTGAGTTGAGTCTAAGATAATTCTCTTGCAACAGACATTGATTACATGAAATACTGCAATTCCTTGATAATTATATTTCTATTCTCAAGGTTGTTTAAACGTTCAACATTTATTTTTTCTGAAATATCATACAAATAAAATAATAGAAAATATGTTTTTTCTTCCGAGCTGATGGTTTTGTTGAAAGTTACGGGTGTATGCGCTCTTTAAATTTTACTAAACTGATACTTTTAAATCATATTATATTCATTATTAACACTGGGAGACAGACAGAGAAAAATAGACTCCATTGAACCACGGCCATTGATATGAACCACGGGCCTTTCGCATTGGTTCAAATCCCGGCGCTGGAGTCTATTTTTCTCTGTCTGTCTCCCATTGTTAATAATGATTATAATTTAATTTAAATTAATTTAAACTTTCCGAAGTATGAAAACTACCAAACACTTAAAAAATTGAATGAACTGATACTTTAATTTATGGAAAACAATTATGAAAGATTCAAAAAAAGGGAGGGAAAATTAAATAAATTAAAAAAAAAAAAAGATAAAATACGACATAAACATACCTATGTTTATCTTAGCAAAGTTATTAACACGTGAATCATTATGGTAAATAGTTGTTTGTTTAGGAAAACCCTCAAAAGAAGTGATAGCGTGATCTATTTTATTATTTCATAGATATATTTCACGATATTTGCTTTTGAAGCGGTAAAGGTCATAAAGTCATCTATAAATAATTCATATATTTAACATTTTGATAATAGGTGTATTATTTATTAATTGCCGAAATAATACGATTGTTATGTGCAGTTGTTATAACAGTCGTTTACAAGAATCAAGAGGTGTCTAAGGAAAGTAAAAAAGAATGAACGAAAAGAAGAAGAAGATGAACAAAAGACGAAAATTAAAAATAGATGATTGGCTTGAAAAAGGAGTAATGTTTCTTAAAATTTCGTGTGTTTACATAGATAAAACTGAATGGTGGGGTGAACCATTGCAATACGTAAGCATTGTCTTTAATTCGTCTAGTGTCATATGTTTGACTTACTCTTTGTACGTGTATATGAATGAAATTGATAAGTTGGCTAATGCGGCACATCACTGGCTGTTAATGGCTGTTGTGGTCATGCTTGTACGGCACTATCGTAAAAACCAAGATGGCATCGATAAATTCGTTTTAGGTAAGAAATTACGATAGATTTTACAGCATAGCTTCATATAAATAAATAATAACTAATTATTATTAATAAATTAATTATTTAAATTCATGTATGTGCGTGTGTATGCCTATGTGCTGGTTTGGTCTCTGGGTGAATGACCCGAATTTTAAAAATTTCGATTAATACATCGATTTTCCACTCAACCTCTGACAAGATTAAAAC
>KZ653649.1:16926-27973 GCA_001010745.2 Gerris buenoi | reverse complement strand
GGTAAAATTCTGCCGCCATCTTGGATTTTGACTGATTTCCCGGGCCGGGATTAATGGGGATTTTGAGTATGTTAAAATACACACTTTTTTGAGTATAATGCAAAAAGAATCATTTGTGTTGCAATTTTGCCCAGGTTAAGGGTATTTTTGCTCTATTTTGACTGGACTATATACTATTTTGACTTCTGTACCCCTAACCCGTGCCCCTGTGTACTAACTAATTTGGACCATTCCAGATTAATACCTTCCTGTGGTTGGTCACATTGGCCGTGCCCAATTTTGTGCGGATTGGTTCAGCAGTTCAGGAGGGTAATTTTGTACCCTGTACTACTGAGCACCAATTTGGACCATTTCAGATTTATACCTTCCTGTGGTTGGTCGCATTGACCGTGCCAAGTTTTGTGTGGATCGGTTCAGCCGTTCAGGAGGAGTATGCGTCAAACAAATGCAAAGTGTAGTATAAGAGCTTCGATTCGTTCAGGCTCAGCTCAATAAATTTTGTAGGTGATAAGAGGCGCACACCTACAAAATTTCATGGTCAGAGGTCCAGTGGTTCCAGAGATATCGTGATGTATCAGTCAGTGAGCGGTATTTTGATTTTTTTTTTATGTTCTTTTATGTTTTATGTATAGATTAACACCTTCAACACATATAACTCCTAACTACGTATATTTTGTAACAATTAGTCTACATTCAAATCGAATTTATAATACACTTATATTATTACGTTCAGCTCTATTACATTTACCTTGTATTACTTTTAACTTTTAATATATAATTTACTTCTTCTTCTAACTTAATTTGATTTGCTACCGATAAGGAACTGCTGTTAAATTGTAACCTAGGATGATACTTACTAATATATAAATTAAATATTAGCATTTAAATGAAATTCCCGTTATGCTTGAATTCAAAATCAATTTTAAGATGCACTTTCGCTTGGTATTAAAATAAACAAGACCAGTAGACAATTTTAAACATTGCTTAAGCTTGAATTACATCATTATCACAAAATGCTAAAGTTGTTAATTATGTCGGTATTGTATTACATTTCGGTTTGATGAACTATTTTTTTTTTTTTTTTTTTTTTTTTTTTTTAAATAAGGTCCAGTGACTAAAGCCAACCAAGCATTTCAGTAGGTTGGCCTCAGAGTGTACCCGCATGACTCGGGAAGTGGCACCACAGCCCCAGGCAGGGCGCGTATCAGTTACTAGAGGCGCTTCTCATCCAGGAGCAGCTGTCCCGTCTTCTTAAACATCAAACCATCCGTGCTTTCATTCGACCCACATCCACACAGACCACAAGTTCTCGGCCACACGCTAAACACTGTTGCGGTATTTTCAACAGTCACTTCAACTTTATAATCGTTTAATCAACAATAGTAGTGGGGTCATTTCATCTACTCACCCTTTTTCGTTTCTTCACACATTGATTCCTATCAATATTGACAAGTGGCAATAATTCACAAATTGGATGTCACTTTTCTATAAATACTGCTGAGCTTATATCTTCAACAAAATGTTTTCATCTAGAAGGATATATTCTAACTAAGGGGGGAACTATCTTGGTGCGTAGACTTGGTTTTCCCCTAAAAACCGCGTCACGAAGGAGTTGAAGTCCGACGTTTCGCTTTTAACACTTGAAGCATTTTCATGGGCATGGGGTGCATGGTGATGGTGATATTTATTATTATATTCCACTTTATGTTATATAATAATGCCATTATGTGTGTTGTTTACTATCATGTTCCCGGAGTGGAGGTTATACCACAGACTTCAACCCCTAAGACTAATTAGCCCTTCAAAGATTATGACGAGAGGTACAAACAAAATATAGTTGATATATAAGGGAGTAGAAGAGAAAACAATGGGCGCAGAAGGATGAAATTAATATAGGACCAACAATGGTTTAACTATGACCTATAATCAAATTTCAAAATAGGACGAGTAGTATTTAAGATATGTTTGTTCGCAAGAATGTTAAATGCAGATAGACATGAGACCAAAATTTTCTCTGTGGTTTGAAACAGATTTCAGTCTTGGAATTTGTTAATTCGGAGACATGAGAAAAAATCCGTTCTTGAGAACCATCACAGAGCTTCTGTTATATTGGGCAAACTCGGAAGATAAATTAAATAAATATCTGTATTAACAAATACACAGATAAACAATAATACTGGATGGTTTCACAATTAATTACCTTCCACTGGAAGGTTACCTCAGATAGCAGTTGTTATTATTATCATTTAAGTTTTAAATTAATTAAAATTAACGTGAATTTGGCAAAGTAAAATAGACATGAAATTATGTACAAACTAAAAATAAGATTGTAATGAAGTCATTTCTAACTAACATAGCTGGCATGGATTACTGTAAAATTTGTCAATTTTTAATTCTTTAGATGGTTGTCCACTGGAAGTAACTACAAGCAACTAAGCGATCAGACGACTGAAGGCGACTACGCGTAGCCGATGCGAATGCGAATGTATAGAGTCCTACTACCTACTTCACGCTACTACCAGCGACTACAGGCTTCAAGCGTCTGTTCCCAATGAAATGGGATTAGTCCCTCCAGTATATAAACCTAGTTGTTACTTTAGCTTGTTTGTTATCTCAGTGTTTTCACTGTGGATAGTGAAAATAGAATCAATTCAATTTATAACCAATCCTCACTTAAGGCGATACGAAGAATAATTTATATCATTCCCGTTATATACAGCGAAATCAATGCTTAGGAAAAAGTTTAAGAGGAATAAAACGCTGATGGTTTGTACAAGTATTATATATTTTTTCATTACTAATATATTTTAATTTTAATACAGCAGATTCTTATATATATTTTTATATTCCCTTATATTATTCGGTTGTGAGCGAAATAATGAAGGTTAAAAATACAACATTGTTACTCGCACAGTGAGGGATTGCTCACTGAGATGAAATAATGTTACGAGTGTCCACCTGCTTCAGAATTCCTCAGTAACACTGCTATAACTGATCCACAGTGTAGTTCTTCAGTAGTTTCTAATGGGACCTCCTCCAATGAAGAAAAATAAGAGTAAAAGAACCCCTGTTAACTATGATTTTTGACAGTTCATTTTTAGCCATTAGATGGTTTAACTGGAATTATTCACTTAAAATCGATTACCTAATGAATAAGCACAGTTATTATAAATGTCTGCTCTTATCATTTATAAAGAAGTTTCCTTCTTACACAAAATTAACCGTGAGGAACAAACTCCAGCAAGTTTTTATCTTTACATCCTACATCCTAAATTTCATCCTATATCATATTCTCACATGCCTTCCCCGTCAACCAAGTCATCCTAAAGCATCCAGTCATCCATAACGTCTGATACAGGGGTTATGGAAGTTATACTGATAACGATGACTGATACAGAAATACGACAGTTTTTAAAACTTTCCAGATGAGTCACATTGATACGTTTTACCAATGTTGCGAGTAGGAAAATGTAAGGAAAGTTGTTTCATTTATTTCATAATTATAACCAACTGTAAAAAAATCATTATTTTAATAAATAATAATTTTCTGCAATTGTCTTCCTCCTTTCTAGTAATGGGTTATAAAAATGTAGTTGCCTTATCAATAGCAAATCATTACTGGTGGTCATTATCCTGACTGGTGGACACGCTGGAAAGGAGGCTCACATCCCTAGAAAATAGTTCGAATCATAAAACGGGCTATAGGGCTAGGGTTTGTGTTGCAACGCTGGCGGTTCCAGCTAGCATTTGTTGTTACTATCCTTAAGTCACAGGGACAAACTTTAGAGAAAGCTGAAGTTGACCTAAGATTTGCTGTATTACACGGAGTAATACGTTTCATTTCGTCGGGTGAAACATCAATCCAACTTAATAGTTTTACTGAGTGCTAAAAATTCTGCTTATGTTACACGTTATCCTACGGAAATTGATGACATATTTGGTGGTGATCCTCTTGAAAGGTATGCTGGTTTTAAATTTGATGAAGTAGATTATGATGAAAATGAATTTATTTAACGGAGAAAAATTAATTCTCTTTGTTTTTGCTATATTTATTAAATAAAATTATATATATAAATTTAAATAAATTTAATTTAAAACCTTTGGCTTTAGATTTATATTGGGTAACTAAACCCTAATTATCATACTTTTAATAATATACCTACATAAAAATGAAATTGTTTCTTCATTTTTAGAGCACATTATTAAAAAAAATCGCTTTTCCTTTCGAGCGCCATGGGTGCAGGGCCCCCGGTTCTAAGTGGATATTTTTGTTCCGAGGTTACATCTTTATTTTAATTAAGTGAAAAAACTATTAAAGCGGACTTAAACTTTAAAAACGGTCCCCGGTTCTCATATTAAATTAAATAGACAAAATAATTCTAATATTCTATACTTGGTGCTGACGAGCGAAGCGAGTAGGGGGCGGATCCTCCTAGTTAGTATTACTTTTTTTTATTTATTTTATCATTACAAAATATGAAGCTCACGTACTTTGCTTCCGAGCTGACCGAAGGTAACGGAAGCTATATATGATTGATCTGATGTCCAACATTTTTTATGCCTCAAATTTCAAAAATTCCAAGACAGAAATCCGTTGTCTGTCAGTCAGTTGCTCTAATTTTGCGAACCAACATATCTTAAAAACTATTTGTCCGATATTAATGAAATTTGGTTAGTTGGTCGTAATTAAACGATCGATCGTCCCATCACTGGTCTCATATAAGTTTTATCCATCTGCGCCCATTCATTTCTTTACTTCATGCCTACAAACATGCATTTATTTGCACCTATACCTTCAAAGTAATCTTCTAGTTTTTATGAAATGTGGATGTTTTGTCTAAATTAACGTGCAAATAGCTGCCCTAATTCATGTCAACCGTCTACGATTTCAAATTTTGCTTGCGACTATTTTTTTAATAGCACCCTATCGGTATAAAGTTTCTTAAGCCTCGTCTATGACTTAAGAAGCTCTGGCAAACGTTTGGACCTTGTGTAATGAATACTTTTTCGTTTTAAAGTTATAGATCGTTGCTTATCACATCATTGTTTTCAAAACGGAAGCCGAGTTGGATGCAAAACAGTCTTTAAGTTAAGGGGAAAAAATATTTCATTTATCTTCAGTGGAAGCCGAGTTGGATATGCTTAAGCTGATTTGGAGGAGCACACTTGGACTTAAATTTTAATTTTTTTTTTATAATATTGGTTAGTCCCCTAATAACTATGCAATACAAGTTTATCATTGTTAACATATAATTAAAAGGTTTTAAGGTTGTTTAAGGCATGATAATGCCTCGGAGCGACGCAGACTATAATAGCGAAAAATTAAAGAACAAAAAGATGGTCTATTTAACTTATCTTATCGCTATTCTCTAACGACCAACATTATTTATAACAAAATATGTTTTAAGGTAAAAATTATTTTAAGGAACTTAATCTAATCGATAAACCTCCTTTTGGATTCTATATTTCTATTTTTTGGATTTATTTTGCAACAAGTGAGCTGATTCATTTTCATCAGATAGTTAAATATTATTATCTTGTACTCTTAAAAGAATAGACTGCCAATTACTGAGGCATAATATAGTTTCCTCGCATCCTATCACTTTATTGAATTTATGCATTTACAAGCTATTATTGTTTATATATTTGATTGCCTCATCCGTTTTTTTTTTAATGTAAAAATTGTTTTGATTTTTAGCAAAAGTGAAAGAGCGCAAGTGTGAAATTGATTTGGTGCTATCATCTGTGGGCTAATTTCGACACACCATTCAAATTTCAAAAATGCATGTTTGTGCGACTGATGAAGAGTTATCAATGGGTGCAGATGGTTGAAACTTATAGGGGACCAACAATGGGCTAATTATTTATGTTGGTTCGCAAAAATTGAGTGTCAGACCGACAGATAGACTCGGAACCAAAAATGCTCCCTGATACCCTGATGTCTGATACAAATTTTTGTCTTGGGATTTAGGATATCGAAAACATAAAAAATATTTTCGATCTTCAGAACGATTACATACCTTCCGTTAACTTTGGTAAGCTCGGAAGCAATTCAAATTTGTATATGATTAAATTGGAGTTGATATTTTAAAATTAGTAGAAATTTAGAATTTTTAAATGTAGGTTAAGTAGTTAATATGTATTTTATAATCAAGATCGCCGAAACTGTTTTAAATGAATTGCAATAAAGTTTTTCTAAACATGTAACTCAAATTTCATGGAAAGTTGTTGAGTGTTAAATCCACGGTTCTGCCAGACTACAAATAACAAACGACCGACAAACAAAGTTAATCTAACAGCCTTAATAACTAATTTTTTGGACTCAATGGACCTTAAATCGTGTTAATCCATCAGAATTGATTTTTTTCGCCATCACACTTTCTTTTTGTATATAGCAAACTTCTAACTCTTTTTGTACAACGCACATAATCCTTGTTTCTTGTTCAGGTTCTGCGAACTGAACAAAAAAATGACTAATATACCGTACATGATGCTCTTTAAGCGAGTACTTTTTTTCTGTGTTGTAATGTCAACCTTTTTTAAACTCTGTCACACTTGGTCCTAAACTAAACTGAACATACGGCCTGATCCTTTGTAATGCTTACAAAAAGGTGTATAATCTCAAAGATTGTGTTATTATCTGGTTTTACCTAATATTTTTCTATTCCAATAACGGTAGCCCTTTACGGTCAGATAATTTCGGACTATATAATTTCATACGATATTAGTATTAACTTACTCTATTTCGTATTGTAACAAAACTTACACAAGTGTGAGTTATTGGGTTCCCTTGAAATCTATTGCAGTAAGATGAAATTATAAACACGATATTGTAATCCTATTTACTACTTAAAATATGGTGAAAAATAACAATAGAAATAAAGTAACTCTAGGTCTACTGCTTAGGCTTAGCCAGTTAAATCACAATAACGATTGCTACGAGGTGATATAATGTGTTTTGGTCGTAGAATGCGGGATTTAGTATCCCTCGTGCACTAGCGTAAGCAAATTACTTTTTACAAATAAAGCATTAAAGAAATGAAGCATTAAACACGCGAAAATTGTACATAGGATTGAATTAATGTCCAATTTTTTAATTTTTTAGGGTCCGTAGGCAAAACCAAGGATGAATTTCTGAGTCTATCCGTCCGTCCGTCTGTCACCTGCTCTCACGGATACACCTTTTGTCCGATCACTTTGAAATATGGCATACTCGTATATGTGCAGTAGTACCTACCCACACATTTTAAAAATTTAGCGACATAAATAAATTATTNGTCTGTTTCCCGTAGTTAATAATAATTATAATTTGATTTAAAAAAATAAAAAAAATAAAAATAAAAATAAGAGTAAATAACTTAGGGGTTAAATTAACAAACTTTAATTTTAATTATTAATATCATAAAACATTTAAAAAAATAGTCAGACAATTTAAGTCACACATTGCTATTAGACATAAAGTCAAATTAGATTTGGATCTCTATTTCGATTTCCTAGTGGGTCACACTTAAATTGAAGCAATATTATGAAAGTTAAACTATAAATTTCAAATATGGGACTAATTATGACCTCACATACATTTTTTTTATTTATTTATTATATATATATATTTTTTTTTACTCATTTTATTAATATCGAACGATTAGTTTATAAGATTTTATGGTGGTTCCCAAAAATGTTAAAAGACAGAGACGCAACCAAAACTATGTCCAGTTGTCTGACAGAAATTGGTTTTGGTTTCTAAGCTTACCAAACGAAGCGGAAACATTGTGGAATTTCAAAGAAAGTTTTTGGACTCCAAATTTAAAATCCTTTACAAAAGAAATGCGTTTCATGAACTTTTCTGTGTGTCGGTTGTCTATCAACATTTTCTTGAACGCCTATGTTTAATAACTACTTGATCGATTTTGAATAAAATTGATGGTACATAATAGTTACCCACCAGATAGTCCAATAATAATTCAACCTTCTAAGCTAATTCCTTCTTCTCTAACATTCGCATTTCAAAATATTTAAGTAACACATATATAAAATTTTTCTCATTATACTTTAATACTTATGCGACCGACGAATTTTCATTATTTTCATTTGACCGAGGAATATGTTGGCCTATAAGTAATAAATAAGGATGATTTTTCTCAAATCTAACAAAACAAAAAGCATCATAGGTTTGTAAGAAGAAAAGAATATATATATGCATTTGTTGAAGATAAGTTCTTAGTTCTTAAGATTATAATATGCTTACGTATTTATAAAGCAAATAGATATCAAAGCATAGATCAGAGGCATAGCTCATTTCTTAATTATATCTTAATAATCATAAGTAAAAGACTCGTTTGCCAATACCAATCCTATATAGTCAATAGTTTTGATCGTCTCTTAAGTTGACCTCTGACAGGACATGCACATATAGTTAATTGTTACTTGATAACATCTAAGTAATTTTTTTTTTTGTAAAATATAACAATTAGAATGTTGTTAAAAGGTAACAAAGTGTAATATGAACCGATTTCAGCCAATCAAATTTATTATTAAATTTTTATTAGGTAATTGATATATTTTCTGTTTAAATTCATAATCTGTGGCTTTATTTTATGATTTTGTAATATTGCAATAAACAAAACGAAATTATCCAGAAAGATAAAAGCAAATTTTAAGTCGAAACATAAACTAGGAATCCTAACTAATAATATGTTATTGATGGATTTATTGTGAATAATATAGTATGGTACTTTTGAAGGTTTATCCTCTCTTTATTGTTTAACAAAACTTTAATGTAATATATTAGAAGTGTTAAAGTTAACATGACTTCTACAATATTAAAGGTAGTAGTCCAGTGAATACCTGTTTTGTTCTTAAACAACAGCTCAGATCTTAAACAAAATAGCTGAACTTGAACTCTTTACACAAACATATACTAATATAACAGTTTTTCGAGCTAATTGTTATTTTTAACTTTATAGTTTTATTAGGGTCGATGGGAATTATGATCTTTTAGCTTTTCTCGTGTAAACGTTAAGTATTACTCGTTAATAACATTTAGAATCGTTACCCTTATTAATGATTAATTTTTAACAGAACAGCAAACGAAATTAATGTTTTGATTTTAACCACTGTAATTTACGAGTGTAAATGACTGTGACTGTAAGTGGTTTTGGCTTCCTGGTCAGCCAAAGATACTTTATTTCATGCCATATTTTACCTTGTGGCTTAAGAAAATATATATATATTACACTTGTCTTGGGCTTCAAACGTTTGCAACGTGCGGGTAGTAGCAGAGAGCAGAAGGTGTCGCGGGACCGTGAACCCGAAAGTAAACTCGGATGCAACTTCTCATTTACAATAAATCAAGGGAGTCATGTTCCATTGGGTCTTAAGGTTTTAAGGTATAATTGGAGGTTACAAATTAACACCATGACTTTTACCCTACCAAATAACTTTCAGCGCTAATTGAATAACACCTCAAGAAGTAAGTGAAAGAGTTAAGTAGAAGCTCTTTATCGTTTCCATACGAGTACAGTATAGTTCAATAATTCCATGACATTTTTATTCATTAAAAAAAAATAATAACACAAAAATATCGGTACTAACAACTCTAACAAAATTTTCTCACATTCAAATTAGATAATATTTAATTTAAGAAATTTATTAATAAACCCATTTAAAAGACGATTGTTTACACATCGTTTTCGATTTTCATTGAACTTTTTCTCAAAATTTACCTAAAAAATACTCTTCCCTGGCGGAGTATCGAACCCGGAATCTCACCGTACACGTTATTAGCTATTTTGTCAGGAAAGGAATTGACTATTCTTGAGCAAGAACATTTAACGAGTATATAATATAAAAATAATGAAATATGCCTCATTTATTAGCCTTTACATATTATTAGTTAGATACATTAAATTAATATAAACGGCAATCATTAGAAAAAAAACAAACGTATATTTGATTCCCCGTAGCCTTCCTAAAAGCTATTACAAGCACTTTCGTTTTACACTATGGTAATTTAGACTAGCTTCTTAATATAAGCTATACGGCTTAACTAGACGCTAAATAAATCGTAGGAGTTTTTTTGGAACGAAGTTCCTTATGGCACGTTTTGGAGCCCGGGAGTGAACCGAAAAAAGGACCAAAATCACCGTCACGAAATCTATTGATAACGATACCTTAAGTAAAAGATGACCGAGTTAGTTGAAATGTGGTATACATGTTCATGTTACCAATGCCGAGGTTGAATTCGTTGGACAACGTTATCCGCCCAAGCGTTCACGCGCATGGCTCACGTAAACGTAAGCTTCAGAAATTTTAGGACGGGAAAAAATGTTATCGACAATATTAAGGAAGCCTGTTCCTTGACTTGTTTTGTTTATTTTTGTTATATGTCAAAATGTCACTTTGTTATGTAAATATAGAAAATAAAATCACGGTTTTTGTTGAAAGTAAAAATGATCTCTGCTGACGCTTATTCAAATATATTAGGTATAAGTATTATAATACTGCGTACTTAATCCAAGAAAAAATTCTAAGTTCATCTATAAATGAGACAAACAACTGTTTAAATTATACTTTTTAGTAAAATGAACACCGACGCTGTTATGAATTGATAAAGATGGGCCGTGATGTGGACCTCCATAGCCTCAGANATTTATAGCGATGTTATAGAGTTTGTAGATTATGTGAAGAAGGCTGCATTAGAACAGCCGAAACCGGTCAAATCGTTACAAATACAATTATTTAGTGTGAAGACGATGTTTGGTTATTGAACTACACCTCTTCTATGATGAGTCGCTATCACACACAGCACAGTAGATGTTGTTATCGAGGTTTATTTACATACGAACCTACATAATAGGCATACCTACGCACAGGGCACTGACATATATAAATTATATGTATATAAAACGGATTTTAATGATATCCGCGGGTTCGTAAGACTCCTCCTTTTACAGAGATCTCGGAATCACGTTTTGGAGGGTATCACCATACTTCCATTTTCATGAAATAAAAAATATAAGATACAGATATTGTCAGTATCTTTTCTTAT